>CAIGRL010042204.1:0-21842 GCA_903798325.1 Fraxinus xanthoxyloides
TCTAGGATCCAATTTCTCATGAGAAGTCCCGAAAATGTGCCAAACCCTATGTTGTGAGGAGTTGAGCATCCTTTATTTACTCATAAATTTGCTAAGAACTCTAATAGAGTAGGCTAAATATGGTGTAGTACATACAATAATGTACATGATAGATCCTACAACATTACCATAGAAAAATTTGTTCATTCTAATTTATTCCTCTTCAATTTTGGGAACTGTTCAATAGACAACTTAAAAGACCAACGAAAGGCAAACTAACAGTTTTAGTTTTAGGCATAAAAAAATCTACTCAAATCTTAAGAAATATAGGAATTTTGGTTTAAGAGCAACTTGTTTTCTATTCTATCTCTTTTTACTTCTGATAAATGTGTTTTTGCATATATTTATTACCTAAATATGCTTATTATTGATGAAAATAGCCGATATCGACTCACAATTGGATAATTTTGGCTTTTGTGGGTCATAAACCAAAGGGAAAAGAGAATAAGGAAAAAAAGGAGAGAAAATGGGATCAAAAGTGTACAAAAACATGAAACTAGGGACCAAAGTTCACAAGTTAGAAAGTTGGAGGACCTTGGGTTGCAAATTTTAGAGGGCAAAATTGATATAAAGATCAAAAATTGAGGACCCGATTGTACATGATCAAAGTGGAGGCCCGACGTGCAATTATGTNAGATTGTACTTGTAACATGATTCGAAAATAATTTATTTCTCTTACGAATACCTAAATATGCTTATTATTGATGAAAATAGCCGATATCGACTCACAATTGGATAATTTTGGCTTTTGTGGGTCATAAACCAAAGGGAAAAGAGAATAAGGAAAAAAAGGAGAGAAAATGGGATCAAAAGTGTACAAAAACATGAAACTAGGGACCAAAGTTCACAAGTTAGAAAGTTGGAGGACCTTGGGTTGCAAATTTTAGAGGGCAAAATTGATATAAAGATCAAAAATTGAGGACCCGATTGTACATGATCAAAGTGGAGGCCCGACGTGCAATTATGTGGATGACTAAGATGGACAAAAGAAAGGAAAAAAAAGAAGAAAAAGCTCGTGCTCGCATGCAAGCTTAATGAGATGCGCGCTCGAGAAGGAGTTTTTAATATACCGAGACCAAAATGGTTGCACCGTGCGTGCGCGCCAAGAATGCCCGTGCGCACGTTGCTTTCCGACTGGGCAATATCACATGAGACAATTTTGGCCATTTGAATACCATTTTTTGTTCGATTTTAGGGCAATAAATAAAGGAGAATACTTCAGAGGGATAATATGCAAGAAGAAGCAGAGCATATCTAGCAAAAACTTGAGAGTTTGAAATTAAAAGTCAATCCATTATATCTCCTAGAATATATTCAAGGGAAGGTTCTCTTCCATTATTTTGAATTTTTGTATTATCTCCTTCATATTGTAATGAGTTATCTCCTTATTATCTTTTTGCGCTTCTATTTTACAATGTGTTAAGTGTTGAATGTTGGGATTTATGGTGTAACTTGACCTAAATTTCATTAATGTCAATATTCATCATTTAATGCTTTAATTACTATGATTATTGTGCATTTATTATTGTTTATCAATTTTCATCATGTATGTGGCCAATAGATGATTGAGTTATATGGTTTGTGCACTCATTGAGAGATTGTTGTGCATTATTGACCAAAATAATTAATGTCCTAGGTTATTTTAGGAGATAGAGATATACTCCAAATCTAGGTGACCCATTGAGTACTTTCACAAATATTTAACGTGGTTGTTTGGTTTTAATCGACAAAGAGATATAGTAGGTTAACCAATCAATTAGGGCTAATTTCGCTCGAGGGAGGTAAATAACTAAACTTGGAAAATTGGGTCTAACATTTTAACTTGGTAATTTCCATTTCCAATTTATTGCGATATTNGTGGCCAATAGATGATTGAGTTATGTGGTTCGTGCAATTATTGAGAGATTGTTGTGCATTCTTAACCAAAATAATTAATGTCCTAGGTTGTTTTAGGAGATAGAGATATACTCCAAACTCTAGGTGACCTATTGAGTATTTTCACAAAGATTTAATGTTGTTGTTTGGTTTTAATCGACATGGAGATATAGTAAGTTAACCAATCAATTATGTTTAATTTCGCTTGAAAGAGGTAATTAGCTAAATTTGGAAAATCGGGTCTAACATTTTTACTTGGTAATTTGCACTTTCGATTTATTGCGATATTAAAGAAATGATGGTTAAGTGACATCGTAAATCCCAACTCATTTATAATTCAAATTTCCTTCTCTTTCACAATTGTTATTTGAATTGATCTTCAAATTCATTTTCTTTTTTCGTCTCACATATAAAATCAATTTGTAATTTTTTAATTGTTAAAATTGAGTCAACAATTGTGCAATAAAAAAAAAAAAAACACTCCTCGAGGGATCGATATTCGGATTTATAAGTCCACTTTATTATTTGAACGCGACTTTACACTTGCGGTATATGATTTTAGCGAACAATTTCCTTTCCTAATATCCTACTTGCAGGTCCTAACTTTTTTTGATTTCTATTTTATAGTAGTAATTTCACACATATCACTTCCACCAAGCAACATAGCATCTACATACAACAAAAGATAGCAAGAAATTGACCATTCTTCACCTTTAAAATTAAAAAAATGGATCATATTGACTTTTATTAAAATTAAAAACAAATTAATCGAAGTCAGTGCAGTAATTGACCTTCCAACTTTGATTTAAATATTGTTCATGGTGGTTGATGGGAGTTCGTTACATTTCGACCACTAATTATCTCAGTTCCATCTCAATATTCATACATTCCTTTAACATGCATGGTACATTTGGAAAGATGGACAACTCTCAATTAGATTTTAGACTGTATTACTAAATCAAAGTAAATGAAGTTAATGCTTATTATTTGTGCATGTCCCAGTGCAATGATGCAAGAGCAAACTTGACATGGGATTTGTACCAAAAGAAAATGTCATCGATGCCCATGAATATTGGGTTATGGTAGGGCCCACCCTCTTACCACTGTTTTCATAATTTTTTGGGCATCGTGAACAAGTCCAACAAACAAAAAGGGGGCCATGGCTTCTTCGATTCGCCAAAACAGACGATCCTTTTTATCTCTATAATTTGTTTCTGTCTACAAATGTTCTCTTAGAGCAGTGTTTGGTTTTTCGTCCCATTATTTTTCACCGAACCTTCCATTTTCTTCACAGCTCTTTTGATCTTCGAGTTCTTTGCTCACGGGACTATATCTAACACACTATCCATCAGGTAAATCTCGAGTTTTTTAATTTTTTTTTTTCTGAAAAATATTAAAAGAAATATTACATGCTTTACAGTTTAATCCGCAGAAGTAAATCGTGTTTCTTTCTATTTTTTTGACAGACCCACATAAGAAATTTAAAGAAAAAAGCGAAAAAAATTGTTGCGGAAGTGTGGGCGAGGTCTTGATCATGGCGGTGGAGGAGAATGCTGGAATTAGCGCAACAACGTCATCAAATCGGTGCTACCCGAATGCCCAGCCAGAGAATACGTCTGTGAATCATACCCACCCGCAGTTCACGAACACCGCTGCTAATCAGAAGTCAACGAAACCCACAGATAATGATTATCACCTGATACAGTGTAACGGCCATCATCATCCGCAGCATAGAACAAACGGTGATGGAGCCTCGAAAGCTCTTCTTAGCAATAAACCGGTTGAGAGGAAAATGAATAGTGGAGATGATGGAGACGAGGGGTTTAAGAGGGAGATGAGGGATTTAGCGGAAATGCTATCTAAATTGAATCCCATGGCTGAGGAATTTGTGCCGCCATCAATGGCTGTGAACGGCATCGGTGGTCACCACAGATTGATGATAGCCTCACCACATGATGCGGCCGCTGGGTTCTTCGGTTATGATGTTAACGGTTTTGTAATGCAGCAGCCTGTTAACTCAGGAGTTCCAAACGGGAATTCTTTGAGAAGGGTTGGTATTTTATATATATATATATACACACACACACACACACACACACACACTTTTTACAGTTTTCAAAGTGAAATTTCTAGCATATGGATTATGTCTATTGTGTAAGAAACTATGCGGAAATTTAAAGAATGGAATGAGGAATATTTGATATAAGATAGCAGTTTCGTTAAACAAAGATCAGTAATTCGGGTATTTATTTTTTCTTTTCTTGTAAAGCAACTATATTCCCACTTAAATTATTTTATCATGTAGTTTTGTTATTAACATTTGTAATACGATTGATGTACGGTGTCTGATTTGTTGATTGAGCTTGTATAGCATTTGATATACAGAAGAAAAATGGCTATGGCCATGCCAAGCGGAGGATTAATAGCAGAACAAGCATGGCGCAGAGAGAAGATGTAATCAGGAGGACAGTTTATGTTTCTGACATCGATCATCAGGTAAAGAGAGTATAGGGTGTGCAGGCTTGTGTTATTTTAGATACTCAAATTCTTTCTGTTAAGGCAGCCGATATCAAACTTTGTTTATCTTTTCTTTATGAATATAGGTTACTGAAGAGCAACTTGCTGCATTATTCATTAATTGTGGGCAGGTAAAATGTGTCACTATTCCATCTCAGTAATAGACTTAATTTACAAATTAGTTATATTTTCTAAATATATTTCCCACACTAATCATGCTGAAGGTTGTGGATTGTCGTATTTGTGGGGATCCTAATTCTGTACTTCGTTTTGCCTTCGTTGAATTCACTGATCAAGGTATGTCAATGACCTGTTTGTTTGGTTGTGCAATTTGGTGAAAACCTGAGATCATATTTTATTGCATTGTGTCTCAAATGGCTTACAGAAGGGGCAAGGAATGCTTTGAGTTTGGCAGGAACTATGTTGGGATATTATCCAGTGAGAGTGCTGCCTTCTAAAACTGCAATTGCACCTGTTAATCCAACATTCTTGCCAAGGGTGAGAAACTTGTGGCAATCTTTAATTACTTTGGACATGTGTTATAACTTGAATAATTTAAAGGAATAGAAAACTAATGCCTGTTTTCTTTTCTCTGACACTAGTCTGAGGATGAAAGAGAGATGTGTGCAAGAACTATCTATTGTACAAACATCGATAAGAAGGTAGCTCTAACTTCACAAGCTTTTTGCCATGTGTCAATTATGTTGCACTTGCATGATTGTCTGTTTGCTTGATGCAGCTTACGCAAGTGGACGTCAAACTCTTCTTTGAATCTATTTGTGGAGAGGTTTGTAGCTGCTCATATAATAAGTCTCGATAAATGTTTTTTGCAATATGCAATTTCCATTTGATCAAATGCATTCTCTAACCCAGGTTCACCGCTTGAGATTGCTTGGTGACTATCAGCATTCGACTCGTATAGCTTTTATAGAGTTTGTAATGGTAAGAACCATGAACTTCTGACTCATTTGTGCTTGCTACAAATGAAGTCACCCCAAAGTTAGTATTATTGTACTAGTTTTAAGTAACTTTTTTATGCTACTTTTGGAAAATGAACGATTTAGAAACTTATCTTTCTAACTAAAGTTTAATATATATAGTCTCTGTGTTGATTTGAGTAGCCTAGTTTTGGTCTTACGCAATCACTTTCTCACTGTGAAAGTTCACATTTCAATATGCATTATGCTGATTTTAGTACATGTAGACCTAGGTTTTGGGAGCTCATTTTGATATCGCAAAATGTACTATTTATTTATTGGTGTAAAGAAATGGATTTTCTTTTATGTAGGACAATCTTACACCAAATAGGATTTCTTATTTTAGTAGAATTTAATCCTATTTCTTTCTTGTTTAGAATAAGGCTTTTTACTCATTTAGGATTTTAATTACTTATTTCCCTTTAGCTATTAGGATTAGGATATTACTTTTGTTTATATAAACAAAGGCATATTACAACTTTTAGACATCAATTCAATACAATAAAATCATTCTCTTCTAAAGTTTTGAGTTTCAAAATTTCTTCATATTTCAAGAAATATTTTCATTTTCATACCAAAATTGGCATCAGAGCAAAATGTTTTATCTAAGCAGATGACTTTGGCTGGTAGTAATAGAGCCCTAGCCGTTGACGACGAATGGAGGTTCAAAAAACCGAGAACCAACCTATCGGACTAAAAAAACACTTCAAGACGTTAAGAATACCTTAGCTGCCCTCTTAGTTGATATTAGATGCAAAACTAAAGGAAAACCGCTAGCTCTGTTTGGTGACCATCCTTATCATGGGGACTTAGAACTTAATAATGTGCCATTGGTTGAAGAGCAACAACTAGAAGATGACCTGAAACTTGCAATGCGAAACTCTAGACAGAAGGAAACTACCTTAAGGTTCAACCCATCGTCAATCAACAAGAACGATGAAAACCCGTTGCCAGCTGAGGAGCATACCACCCACCGAGAGACTACTACGCTCTCGAGCCTTAACATAGGGGGCTGGTTGAAATGATCCACCACCCATGAGTCAGACACATGATCCTAACTTGTGACATAACTGAAGCGAGTGACCCCATTGGATGTCGTAGCCATTGCCTCACATTTTTGTGCTTATGGAAGAAAAGGGTACCATCAATGCGAACGAGACTCTCTAAGTTTGATTTTTCTTTTGAGGATGGATGTGATAATTACAACTTGGACTCCCAAGTATATGAACCCTATCAATTTTCCCCCAAACTTATAGGCAAGGTCAAATTAGGCAATTTAAAAGGAGGATGGATTTACCCACCTTCGACGGCCGACTACACATTGAAGACTTTCTCCATTGGATTAATAATGTCGACAATTTCTTTTATTATTTGGAAATTCCCAAAGACCTCCAAGTTGAACTTGTGGAGTACAAATTACAAATAGAAGAAAAGTTGAGATCAAATAATGCAATTGTGGAGGATAACGAGGTTAATCAAGTACGTCGAGACATGAATATTTCTTCATTATGCAATGTGTTGGATTCTTGACTATTTTCCTCTTGATAGATTACTAATTTTCAGCCAACACTTGAGGTTTGATTTCTTGAAGTGAGGGAGAATGATGTAGGACTATCCTGCAACAAATAAAAATTCCCATTGTAGTAGAATCTAATTATATTTCTTTCTTGTTAGGATTAGACTCTTTACTCTTTTAGGATTTTACTTATTTTCCTTAAGCTAATGGGATTAGGATACTATTTTTGCTATATAAACCAAGACATTGTACAGTTTTTAGACAATCAATTCAATAAAATAAAATTATCCTCTTACAAAATTTTGAATTTCAATTTTCTTATTTGAAGCAATAAATCTCATTTCCGCACCATTCTTTTATGTATTTGTGTGCCTTTCTCACCGATGAGCGTCTTCAGACCCTACGCCTAACGAATCATATCTACACTATACTTTAGGCACAATTTCATTTATCTGTCCCTCATGTATTGCCTCTAGTATAAGTTCAACCATTCACATCCACTGACAAACTTCTTTTTTTATTCCATTTCCATGATTTTATGAAACATAATCGGTAGTTTCTTGCTTCAGCTGATTACCTTCGTCTCCTTTAAGAAGTTAATCGTTTTACATGTTCTTCGCCATCTTTTGGTTTGCCTCTATTTGTTGTGCAAGTGAGAATTGCTAATCTGAAGTTAGCCATTCTTGCTATTGAAAGCATTGGAGAAGTAAATTTTACTTTTTGGTGATGTTATTAAACATTTACCATACAGTTATTCTTTCAGGTACTAGTTACGTTAATAGACATATTTCTACTTTTCTGATTTCAAGTAAAAAAATAATTGCTTGGCATATCTAACCTTTTGACTATCCTGGCATCATTGTTTTATCCCTTAATTTATATAACTTATGTTCCAAAGTTTTAGTTCGGTAGTTCTACTTTTTACTCATTGGAAGTATTTAATTTGTTTCATTCAGTCATTGGTACTGTAGTGCAAACAAACACCTTACAGCATTCACCACATTCACCCCATAGCAGTCAACTTAAAGAGCCTTTTGGACAACATTGATTGGTTTTAAAAGGAGTTTTGGAGATGTATCGGTCTAACCATACCCATTTTAATTCTAGCTTCTGTTTTAAGGATGTGCTATTCACTTTGCACTTCTCTTTTTCTGGATCAGAAGTTTTTTCTTTTCAGATAAAAGAAAGGGCTTATGTGCGGATGTCTTTTCCTGTTGTGATGTGTGTAATAAAGACCTACTAAACATGAATGTTTACATCAAGGTCTAATTATAGGAAACACATATTTGCTTTGGATGTATAGTTAAGCATGCTAGGGCCTAGTGGTTAAATTGGAGTGTCCATAAGATTTTGTCAATGCATTACAACAATTTGATCATATACAAATGGTTGTAATATTACATAGATGATAATAGTGCTTGAACTCACAAGACATTTAGTGTCATGAATTCTATACAAAAACCACGAAGTAGACGTGGAGAATAACATACAAAGCAAGATCCCCTAAAACGCCTAGGTGCAAAGCAAGATGCTGTGATGAAAGGACAAATGATTTGCCAGTTATTCTTTTCTATTCCTTCAAGACATTGTAATTTCTGACTCCTTGTTCTGTCTTGGTTCTGATCCACAATCATGGAAATTCTCGAACTTAGAAAGGGAATATTGCATCTTGCGTGGTGCATGTGAAATGACATTTGTGGTCCAGTCATGCTGCAACAAGCTGTGTCCTGCAGGTAGACTGTGAGGAATGTTTGGAAGACTTGAATTGCATAAGAGACCACTTGTGTTTTCTATTTGCTATTAGTGCTTGGGCATCACTTCCGGCTTCTCTTATCACAATGATGAGCTTCGTCTCTCTTGCCTTGGTTGCAATGCATGATATTTTTTTTCTCTTTTTTGCATGACAGTAAAAAGTGTACAAAATGGATTTAACTAATCAGTCATTCATCATCAATCATTAGTTTGATGTCAACACAATTTAAAATCAATCAACATTTTTACATTTTGCATGCAGAAATTGGGAACTTTATATGGTGGTTGCATTTTAGGAGAACTATTTCTTTTTTCCTTTTTAATTTGTGGCATGCAAATAAGATCAATAATCAGCTGGAATTTTGCTTTGACATTTCTATTTGATTCATTTTTGGATAGCAAAACCCTCTTTCCTATTAGAGGCTTATTTTCAATAAGTTAATTTACGACTTTCCTCGTATAGCCTAATAAAACAGCATAGAATCTCGGATTGAATTACTTTCCATCTAAGAAGCGCCGACACGGACACGATACGTGTCGGGCACGCCGATGCCATTTTTTAAAAAAGTTCCGACACGATACGTCGCTGACAAGTTGATTACAAAATATCTTCTTCTTGATCTTGCAAATGATTCTGCAAATGTGGATTGATGAAATATTTGAAAAAGATGAAATAAGTTTGAAATAAGTTTCTGAATTTTTTTGCCAATTTTCGACCATTAATAGTGAGGAAGAAGTGTGAGATTCTTATACAAGTTTGATTGTTTGTTTAAGGGTAAAATGGTACAAATTATTTCAAATAAAATATTATATATTGTTTTATTAATAAAATAAAGCTACACAAAACGTATACAACAGGATAAAATTATGACTTTACAGTGGTGGGCTCCGCTTTTGAAATTTTTACTTCTAAAATTATGAATTTTCATTTCGGCCATCTTTTCCTGTGCAGTCTTTTCTTTCCTTCCCCAAAACACACCTTTTCCCAGACGTGACAATAGAACCAGAAGCTTCCAGAGTCTCTTCCTCTTCTCTGTCGGAGTTTCTTCCTCTTCCAGGTCTTTTCTTCTCTGTTCTCTCTTTTTCCTTCTTCCTTTCCATAGACCAGAAGCTGCCTTCTCTTTTTCCTTCTTTGTTCTCTTTTTTCTGCCTTTTCAGTTCTGCCGGCTGCCCGTCCAAGCATCGACACGTTGCAAGCGACTCCTACATGCGTCGGCGACGTGTCGAGGCGTATTGGTGTCCGATATGTATCGGACACCGGTACGTTGTCGTCGGCAGTGTGTCGGTGCTTCTGAGCTTTCCATGTACAGCTTTGTAATACCTTACAAATTAAGGCAATACACATGAGAATATTATCGAGCAAAAAATTGTCATAGTATAAGAGCCCTAGAAATTACTTGTGCGTATGATTTCTTGTGTTGGCTCGCTGTTCATAGTAATCGGAGGTTGGCGTCTCAGGCAGTACTCTGACAAGCTGCAATTGCCTCTCTGTTCACAGTAATCGACCATTGAAGCTCTCGTCTCAGGTGTTTGTTCTTTGCCTCTGCGTTCACTGCTTGCTTCGAGTCAGCTTTTCATGCGTGTCATTCTTAGGGTTCGAGTTTTCTGTGCTTCATAGTTTACTTCAACGTCGGTGAGTTCTTCAATTTTCTAACTAATCTTGATTTTTTTAGGCTCACTGTGAATAGGGATTTTTTTTCCTTCTTTTTTTTTTATTGGAGTTTAAATCTGTGGTGGGTTTTTTAGTTTGTGCTGGGCTGATCGGGGGTTACTGTGTTGGGCCATTTGGTTTAAGTAGCATTGTTGGGTTTGGGCAGTCAATTCCTTTAGTTGTTTGGATTGTTGGGCTTGGATACTTGTTACGCTGATGGGATAGAATTGACTTAATTTTTTGGTCAAACTATTCATGGTTTCATCGTGTCAACTGAGAAGAATGAGTGTATTTGCATTCGCTTTACTTTGAAAGAACTACTCTTCGTGGGAAAAACACTTTCAGTTATTGGTTGAAGGTAAATGTGATAAGTGGGGACATATTAATGGAAGTCTCCCATCTCCGGACAGGGAGAAGTACCTTGCATGAAAAATCAAGGATTCTCGGATTATGGCTTGGATTATCAGATCGGTTGATGCTCAGATTGTCCTTAATATCAGGCCTTATAAGGTAGCTCGTACTCTGTGGGACTACTTGAAGAAAATTCATACTCAAAGCAACAATGCTCGAAGGTTTCAATTGGAGTTTGAATTGATAAATTTCTCTCAGAACTCTCGCTTTATTGAAGAATATTATTCTGGTTTTTCTAACCTTTGGATCGAGTACACATATATTATCTATGCTTCAGTATCACCGACAGTTTGGAAGTTGTCCAAGTTGTGCATGAAGTCACCAAGAGGGATCAATTCCTCATGAAATTACGAGCTGAATCTAAACCCATCAGGTTAGTCTAATGAATCGAGAATCTATTCCAACGTTCGATGAGGTCCAATTTTATGAATTGAGAATCTATTCCAACGTTGGATGGCTGTTTGGGTGAATTGTTGAGGGAGGAGCAGCGTATTATAACCCGTACCTCTTTAGAACCTATGTTGCATGGACTCTTAAAAAATGGAGAAATATCTGTGTCGACACGATATGACACGGATACTGATACGGGATATGGGTCGGACACTTGGTCTTGCACTCAGACACGGTAGTAGAGAAGACAGTGGACGGTGGCAACAACCCCATTTATTTTGAGTTTTGTGGTATTATTTTGCAGAAATTTATGGAGGATGTTATGGGAATAAAGGAGAAGAAAAGCGCCCAACAGGAGTATGACAGCAAAAAATTTGCAGAAAGGGGAAGATAAGATGGAGAAGACGATATGTTTAGTCTGGGTGTTAAATGGGCTTTTGTCAAGCCCAATGAATAAGTTAGGTTTAGTCCTTTTGGTGGGTGTTAAATAGGTTTTTGTCAAGCCCAATGAATAAGTTAATGATAGAGGAAATTAAGTGGTTTCAAAAGTCAACAATTTATACTGCCAAAAATTGGGAATTGTCTCTGCCAAGGTTTATAATTTATTGAAAGTGGCGTGAGTTATTATTTTATTTAAGATAAAATTAATTTAATATTTAATTCTAAATTTGTTTGATTCAATAGTTCAAGTTACACTTATCTATTTTGAGTAATTTAAATATGTTAGAAAGCCTAAAAAGCATTCATGATAAATATATTATGGACGAAGTATAAATTCAAAAATTTATAACTCAATCGTTACTTGAAATTTTTAAACAACCAGTGGCGCTTGATAGCCTCATGGATTAGCTACCGAATAAAGTTGAAAATATGTCGATCCAAAGTATGTAGAATTTTGTCAATTAAGTAAATGCGCTGGGTTACCTTCTAAACTGAGTCGTTGCGGGGTTTTGAAAAATATTTTAATACCACATTTGTTGCCGACGGAAGCTGATTTTTGGATGTCATAATGTGAATAATTTCATACTTTACTATAAAATTACATGAAGTTTTGGGATTGATAGTTATGCAAACGAAATTATTTTTGAAATTGTCATTGAGATAGAAAACAAAAACAACAACATTTATTTTTCATTTCACGTCAATAACTGCATATACGGTATGTTAGTTGTATATACGGTATGTTAGTTGCATATCCGGTAAGTTGCATATCCGGTATGTTGGATGCATGTACGGTAAGTTACTGTAAGTTGCAAATCCGGTATGTTGTATAGATGGTATGTTGCTGTATAGTTAATTATTTAATTAAGTCTACGGTTTACGGGGTAAAGTAAAGTTAATCTAGTGACCTTTTGATCCATGCGAGTCGGAGCATTACAAAGGTGTTATATAATGTCACTTTTTTTTTAATGTAAAGCATCGATTGAATTCATATTCATATTTAAATTTTCCTTTATATTTTGAATTGTGTTTTGTCTGAATTTGGATTTTATCATTAAATGAAACATTTGTATTGTAGTAATTTGTTGTTTTGCTTTAATATTGTAGTTTGCTTTTATTGAACCATTTTTCAGAGAACAACAACAACAACAACAACAACAACAATAATAATAATAATAATAATAATAATAATGAAATTGTAAGACGTGTCTCCGTACCTTTATCTAAAATTCGGATCCTTTTTAATTGTATACACATCTTAATTTTTAAAATGAGAAGGATCCGACGCCTGGATATGTACCCATATCTGACACCCGCACCTTAGTCCGAGCAACATAGTTGAGAACAACAGCAGAATCAAGTAGCACCGGTTTCTGTTGCTTATGTGACTCAAGGAAAATTCAAACCTCGGGACATATCTAGTGTTACAGCTGTAAGGGATTTGGTCACATGACTCTTCAGTGTCCCAGAAAAGTTTGCAATTATTACAAGAAAACTGAACATGTCATCAAGGAGTGTCCTACTCGCCCTCCACGCAAGACTGGAACTAGTTATGTTCCTGCTGCCACTTTAGCTCTAGTTCTACACTGCTACTTGCACTCGCTCAAGTTCCAGCCTCTCCCACTACTGTCCAAAACTCCATCGCTCTTGAGATGATCCAACAAATGGTCATTTCTGCTTTATCTGCCTTAGATGTCTCAGGCAATTCATGAACTGCATCTTCTTGATTATTAGATTCAGGTGCTTCTAATCATATGACTCATAATCCTCTGTTGCTTAGTAACCTTAGACCATACACTGAATGTCAAGGAGATTGAATAAAGATTTCGAAGATCGTTAAAGATTACGACTATTATTGATAGATTGTTTTTACCATTAATTAATATTGTAATTGATTGCTTCCATATTTAGTTGTTATTTTAGTCCAATTTAATGAGAGAACCTCTCACAAAGAGGGCTATCGAGTCTTTTATTGAGTATATTTGACATGGTATCAGAGCCAATTACTTAAAATTTTCTTTCACTTTTATTGAGTATATTTGACACTGAGCATCTCAATATACACACCGCCGATGGTAACACTTCCTATTCTAGACGTGGGTGACATCACCAAATTTACCTAATGTTTTGGGTATTGTTTGTAATTCTGTTACTTTTAATATTTTTGATTGACATAAGAAATTGGGTCATCTCAATTCAAACGTGTTACAACACTTTTTAAAAACTCTAGTTTTTCTTGTTAATAAGGATTCTGCTTAGGTTTCATCTATTTCTCTTGATTGTGCTTCATGTAAACTTGCTAAAAGTAAGGTTTTACTGTTCTCATTCCATGGTTCTCATGCTTTGCATATTTTCGATATTGTTGATAGTGATGTGTGGGGTCTTGTACCTGTTGTATTTCATGTTCATTATAAATACTTTGTTACATTTATTGTTATAGTCGCTTCACATGAGTTTATTTTCTCCGTGCAAAGAGTGAGGTTTTCTCTGACTTTGAATTGAAAACCAGTTTTCCTTGATCTCATTGACAACCAGTTTTCCTTAATTAAAATCTTAAGATCTAACTCGGGAGGTGAATGTATGTCTAATGCATTTCAGTCTTACAGACCAAAGGTATTAGTTCTAAGCGATTTTGACCTTCTACCCCTCAACAAAATGGGGTGGCAGAACGTAAGAATCGTCACCTTCTTGACATGGTTAGAGCTCTTCTGATTGAGTCTTCTGTTCCTTCTCGTTTCTGGTGTGAAGCCTTGTCTACCGCTGTACATCTTATAAATTGATTGCTTTCTCTCACTCTTAATAACATTTCTCTATTTTATAAGCATTTTGATCGACATCCCTCATATTCTCATCTCCGACCCTTTAGGTGTGTGTGCTTTGTTAACTTACAACCATATGAAAGGACAAAACTTACACCGCTATTTGTCAAGTGTTCCTTTATAGGATATGGTAGGACTAAAAAAGGGTATGCCTGTTATGATCCCAATACAAAATGAGTTAGGATATCTCATAGTCGTTTCTTCAGAAACTATTATTCATTCTCATGTGTTCTCTATCTTGCATGATTTTCCTATAGAATCCTCTCGGTCAACCAGGGTCTTGTCTATATTCGTAGGCATGATGCTCAGGTCACTGCTCTCGAGCTTCCTTCTCAAACGACGATCCCTACAAGCCTTCTCGATCCTTCGCCTACAACATCCGATCCTTTACCAGATGATCTTCCACCTCCTCTCACTCTTCGTTGCAGTTCTCGTGTTCCTTGACCACCAGATAGATATGGTTTTCCTTCCCACAGCTTTATGTCGACTACTCTTAACTTGATCTCTATTCCTTCCTCGTATAGATAGGCTATGGAACAGGATTGTACCATGTCCACAGGCTGTGAAACCTATTGGAAGTGAATAGGTATACTCAATCAAACTTCGTTCTCATGGTTCTTTTGAGTGCTATAAAGCTCGATTGGTTGCCTTGGGTAATCGTCACGAACATGGAATCGACTATGATGAGACATTTGCTCCCGTGGCTAAAATGACCACTGTTCGCCTCTTGTTCTCGCTTGCTGCTTCCCGCTCTTGGTCTTTATATCTAATGGATGTAAAGAACGCATTCTTGCATGGAGATTTCAAGGAAGACATTTATATGAAACTTCTATTTAGTATGTCTCTTCCCTCATCCGACTCTCCGTAAGCTAAAACGCTTCTTGTATGGTCTTTTAAGCAGACTTCCGAGCATGGTTTAACACGTTTCGCCACACTCTTTTCGATTTTTCTTTCATTCAGAGTCAGTATGACACATCTCTATTCTTTCACAAGAGTACTGTTGGCATCGTTTTCTTGCTGGTATATGTGGATAATATTCTTATCTTGGATCACATCCTTATCTAGAAGCTTTAGCAGCATCTACACTCGATTTGTCATATCAAAGATCTTGGTCATCTTACCTTCTTGGCTAAGAAGTTCACACAACATGCATGGTATTTTCTTGAATCAATATAAGTATATTAAAGACTTGGTTAGGCTATGATGCACCGACACGGACACGTGTATCCGACACGATAGGTTTCGGATGCGTCGACACGAGATTTTTAAAAAAAGTACGGACACTACACTTCATCGACACGTTGATTAAATTCTTAAAATTTCTTCATTTATATAGTATAAATTTAGTTTTATACTTGTTATTAATTTTTCTTGTTGAAATCTTTTGAACATGAGTATCTATTTGTTATTTGCTAATAATTTTGAATTAACAATAAATAATATTTTTAATATAAAAAGAAAAATAATTACGGTAGAGTGTCCGAGAAGTGTCAGTATCAACTCGTGTCGAACACGGACACGCTACCCTAATTGAAGTGTCTGTGCTATAGAGTGGTTAGGTTAGCTGAATTATCTATAAAGCCTCCTCAGTTGATACTCTATTGGAACTTATTGTTAAGTATCGAAAAGACGAAGGTGATATATTCCGGATCCTACTCTGTATCGGAAGTTGGTAAGTAGTTTCATCTATATTACTATCACACGTCCAAATATTTCTTTCGTAGTTCATATTGTCAACAAATTTATGGATGCTCCGCATCATCTACACTTGGTAGCTATTCGCCGCATAATTCACTATCTTATTGGGACTCCTCATTACGGTATGTTCTTTCCTAGGGGGACATCTCTTGAACTCGCCGCTTATAGTGATGTTTATTAGGCATGCTTCCTTGACTCACGTCGATCTACTACTAGGTGGTGTATCTTTCTGGGTAATGCTCTCGTTTCTTGGAAATGTAAGAACATAATTTTGTTTTGAAATCATCCACTGAGGCTGAATATCATGCTATGTCATCTACATGCTTTGAGATTGTGTGGGTACGTTGTCTACAAGCAAAACTTGGTATTTGCCAATCACATCCTACCATTCTCCATGGTGACAACACGAGTGCTATTTAAATTGCGGTCAATCGTGTGTATCACGAATGCACCAAAACATATTGAAGCAAACTGTCATTACATACGGTCTCGCCTATGATTCCAGTCATTGTTCTCCCTCATGTTTCCACTTCTTAACAAACCGTAGATCTCTTCACCAAATCCTCACCTGCCTTCGTCATAATTTTCTAATGACAAGGCATAGAATCTGGAATTGGATTACTCTCCATGTATAGCTTTGTAATACCTTATAAATTAAGGCAATAAACACGAGAACATTATCGAGCAAAAACTTGTCATTTCCAACTCCATTATTTATTTTTGAAAAACAAAATACCCCCATAATTTGTATTTTTTCTTGCAAGTGTCAAAACTTTGCCAAAACATTTATAAAATCTATGCCAAAATTTAGTTTTAAATGGAAATAGTAATATTAATTTCTAGAGCACTTCCAATTTACTTCCCACTTCACGTGGCTCTTGTAACATTTCTTGGTTAATATTCTGGTTTGTCACCTGAACTTGAGATCCTATTCTATGTAAAGCATGTTTGCTTGGTAACTTAATATCATCTACATCATACAGTCCTCCCTTTGGGTGATAATCAAGTGGTAGTATGAATCAGCATTATGTCAAAATATTGTTTGAGGTGTCTGAACTTGGATGACCTTTTCTTTTCTTTCTTCTTGGGGAGGTAGGGGTGGAGTCCCTACACTTTTTTGGACATATAATTAAAATCAATACAGTGATTATATATATATTTTCCTTTGCAGGCTGAGAGTGCCATTGCAGCTCTTAACTGTAGTGGTGCAGTCTTAGGCTCACTGCCAATAAGGTTGATTTCCTCTGTTTATCCTGCATCCATTCGCTATATGCTTCTCGTATCATAAGGTGCCTTATCTCTTAATCATTTGCATTTTTGCAGGGTAAGCCCGTCGAAGACCCCTGTTCGACAACAATCACCTTACCAATCCATGCACTGAACTTTTTAGAGTTGCTCTTGAACTGATCCTGATCTTCAGATCAAGCACTCTACAAGTACCTGCATAAATAGATACCAGTACTTTGTGGCGTTTTTTTATTTTATTTTTTTATCCATTGCATCTCAGCTGGGTCGGTTTCACCAGAAAGGGATAATTATGGTCGTCTTGTTAGCTTGTAGAGCAGGATCCTTTTTGAGGCTTAAATTTGGTTATGCAATTATGTTGAGTACTGGTAAGGCAGTGCCTCGAAGTAATATACTGTTCTGTGCTTCTATCTTTTCAAGTTAAAAAACTTCTTGTAAATTCCTATCTTTTCTATGCCGTGTCAATTGTTATGTATCTCTCTGTTTTCTTCTTTTTTCCGGGGTTTCTGTTGCTGGGGGCATGACTGATTTATGGGAGTATTGAGAGTTTTGTGACGATGGATTGATTTTCTGCACATCCTTTATTTATCTGATATGGCTGTCCAAGGTTGATTCCTATGGCATACAGTAGGCATACAGTTGACTGATTATTTTTTATTTTTTTTCAGTTGAAGGATTCAACCATATACAGTAGTAAAAGCTAAATAGTATTAATCTGTTTGTAAACTTAAGAGTTGAAATTTTTTAGGGAGAATTGCGGTCAAGGTACCAAACCTTTTATTTAGTAGCAGATTTTATCCAGATCTTTCATTCGTGTCACAATATCAACTTTTCAAAAACTCGCAGGTCAAGTCCAATCAGACGGATTTTATCATATTAGCCGTTAGTTGACCTCAAAAATTGGAAAATTGATAATTTTGACCAGTTGGGTAGGGATAAAATTGTCTATTCCAATTTAATATAAAATAATTGAAATACTTATAAAAAATGCTTTTCTCCCTCCATTCTTCACCCCACCCATCAGACGATCCCACCCTCTACCAACCATAATCAAATCCACCTGCACCCAAACAAATTTGACAACAATATCTTTTTCCATATCCCTCTATCTTTGCCACCACACGACACCTTTTATCGCCATCAACATTGCCACCTTCCACCGTGCAGCACAAGAGTAGCGTCACACTTCTTGCCCTCCTCCCATGTCGCCACCTCATTTCTGTTGCCACTCTCAAACCATTTTATTAAACTTCAAATCCCATTTCTTACCCCATTAAAACGCTTTCTTCATCCAATTCCGATCCAAATCTCAAACCTAGTGAATTTGTAGAAACCTGACCTACCACTTTTCCCATCCCACCTAGTGAATTCGTCCAAATCCTAAAAGCAGGAGCACAATGTTGGCAATCCTCATAGAATCCAAAAAGGCTTTTACGGTTTCATACTCCAACAAATTTAGACTCTTTTCAATTACAAAAAATATTGACATGTATGCCTTTTTGAGATTATGAGTATCAGAGAATGATCACAAATGAGTAATTAAAGAATTGGTAAGGGGTTTACTAGGAAAAGGAGAACAATTTGCGAGTCTTAAATGACATCCATGCCTTGTCTGTGTTGCGGTTAAAAAATGGATTCTTGGAGGATGGTTTTACAATTGGACTTCTATGATTTGGTAAGGAATTTTGGGCCACATTTTCTTGGGTTATTATTATTATTTTTTTTTGTAAGGCTTCTTGGGATTTTGTGGTTCTTTTTTTGCTAGCTTTTGAGGTGGAGTTGGGGCTAACCGGTGGTGGTGCTGATGGCGGTTAATTTTAAGGTGGTGGCGATGACGTCTTGGTGCGTGTGGTTTTAGTTTTGGGGTGAAAAGATTGGGGAAGGAGATGGGGTGGGTGGTTGAAGTTTTTTAATTTTGATTTTAATAGAGAGAATGTGCTACATGAGAATGCCCTTGCCTTATTTGGGGAAAATTATAAAAAATTTTATTGATTTTTGGGGTCAAACAGACGGAATTCGTTTGATTGGACTTCATCAATTTTTTATGGGATAATTCTTATTGTACAAAATTGTGTACAAAATGGTTGACAAAATAGCCACATATGGATGTGGCTATTTTGTCAACCATTTTGTTCCTTTAGCATGACCCTTTTTTATGTTTTGCTGGTGCCGTTCAGTAAAAGTATGTTTACTTGACTCTGGTTTTTGGAGTAATAGCCGCGATCAGATCGTGTGCTAATGCAATAAAAGTCCCAACAATCACAAACTACTGAAAGTAATCGGGCCGAAAATGGCTCTGCTTACACTTTTCTTGCTCGGTCAAACAAGATTAATTATGTTCAGTGTGGACCATCTTGCCCCTTAGACCAACTCGGCCATCTCAAATTTTTGCTAGTTATAACCTTTTTGTTCCAGACGGGCAAGCCTCCAATTGATGACCATCTCGACCAGGTCATTGGCGGGGTAGGCATGAGAATGTTTTGGTGTCTAACGTTAATCATTGGTAGTGAGTATGTTTCCATTAAATAGAAGAATTTGTTACAAGGATTACAACATTCAAATATATAATTGGTAATTTGAATTTAAGTGTAGTTAATATAGGAAACAAACTCTAACTACTTACGTCTCCTAAAATATTTGTAGATCCTGTATCTTTAGGTTGAGTATCCTGCAAATCCTCAACAACCCCCCTCAAGCTCAGCTTTGGTGCAGCTTGAACGCGGAGCTTAAATTGAAATTCCGAAAAAAGGGACGAGATAAGACTTTTAGTGAACACATCTGCGACAAGGAATGTGTTGAATCTGAACGGTATCAGAGAGAACAAGTTCCCGGACAAAGTGATAGTAAGGTCGATGTGTTTGGAACATCTATGGGATACGAGATCTTGACTCGAAGATCGTGCTCTTATTGTCACAAAACAGCAGAGGACGAGACTTCCAGGGGACATGTAAATCTTGAAGGAGATGACATAGCCGTTTGACTTCAGCTGTAGCAAGTGCTAGATATCCTGATTCACTGCTAGAATGAAATACTATAGGCTGTTTCTTTGCACTCCAAGAGACCAAATTATCACCAAGATAAATGGAGAAGACTGAAGTGGAGCTTCGAATATTCGGACGACCTGTCCCAATTGGCATCGGAGTAGGCAACAGTGTCGGATGAGGATGATGGAGTAAAAAACTACCCGTAGGGTAAGGTGCCTTTCACATAGCTAAGAATTCACTTGAGTGCCTGAAAGTGGCGATCCTTAGGACCCTGCATGTATGGACTGATGGAGTTGGCAGCATGGGCAAGATCCAGCCTGGTGATGGTCAAATTTTGCAAAGCAACCCACTAAGGAATGATAAAGAGTTGGATCATGAAAAGAACACCATTAGACGACAAGTTTTGAGCAAAAATCATGGGCGTGGATGCAGGCTTGGCATCAAGTAACTAGGCCTTTGAGAGGATGTTAGTGGCATAATTCGTTTTAAGAATAACCCCTCAGATGACCGAACAACTTCAAGCCAAGGAAGTAATTCAAAGGACCTAAGTCCTTGCTGGCAAAGGTCTTGTGAAGCCGAGCAACAAAGTCATCGATGAAGGTCGAGTTATTGCTAGTAACAATAATGTCATCATTATAGACAAGAAGATAAATAATACAAGGCAACCGAGAGAATACAAACAATGAAAAGTCAGCCCGACTGAAAAGAAAGCCAACCTATTTCGGGAAGGAACTAAACCAATGGATTCTGGCTTGGGGAGCTTGCTTGAGACCATAGAGTGCTTTGTTGAGTTTGCAAACATGATTAAAGAGGGCCGAATTAATATATCCTGATATTTGTTCCATGTAGACCTTTTCCTGAAGATAACCGTTGAGAAATGTATTCTTGACATCTAGCTTGTGTAAAGGCCAATTTCGAGATATGGTGATGGAGAGGACAATACGAACGGTGGCGCCATAACAACAGGACTTAAGGTGTCTGTGAAATGAAGGCCTGGTTGTTGGCAACCAAACGAGCTTTGTAGTGATCAATGGAGCCATCGAAGAGATACTTGACACGAATTTATTAGCCGACAGAAAGACAAGAGTTCAAGTGTTGTTGGTGACAAGGGCACGCATCTCCTCATTCATGATAGCCGCCCATTGAGGATGCTTGGCGGTAGATTTATATCCCTTAGGTTCCATGACAGCAAGCAAGGCACGAAGGAGAGGATTATCCGGAATGTAACAGACATGAACTTGCTGTTTGGGACGAAAGACACCATCTTTGGCACGTGTGGTCATTGGATGAGTATTTCGGAGAGAGGTACGTGCGAGTATTTCGGAGAGAGGTACGTCCAGGACTGGTAGCGGGGCTAGGAGCTTTACTTGTACTAGGGCAAGCAGCTGGCCGATCATCAAGAATGGGTTCAATGGCACTACATGGACCCACGAAGGAGACTGCAGCACCTGCACGAGATAGTCCACTAAGTCAGTAGCACAGGTGGGTTGATTTGGGGGGCGGGGGGGGGGGGGGGTTTTGACCCAA
>CAIGRL010042211.1:0-32679 GCA_903798325.1 Fraxinus xanthoxyloides
TATATATATATATATTTCTCTCCAAAGAACTATAGCTGACAAGTCAATTATTATTTAAACGAAAGAATCAACATAAGAACAATGAAATATGTCAATGAAATTTGCCGCATTAAATGTAATGGCCCTTGTTTTTAATGTGATCATATCCACATAATGTTAGAATTATGTTGGCTGATCAAATTAAGTGGGACGCGTTGACAAAGCATTTTGTCATAACAATAACAATCTGTAAAAGACAGCCAAGACTCAGTAAAGATCAAATCATTAAGTAAAAATACCCAAAGAACACAAGGTTTCTTGTTGTTCTGAGGCCATACAAGTTTACCAACATAAACTCCTCCAATTCTGCTAATTCTATTCAAACTCCAATCCCAATTGCAAAACATCCTTCTATAACATATTTCAATATGTTTTTTACTTCAGCGAAGCAATAAGTCATCAATATCACCAACTTCTCATTTATCTAATAAAATAAATTCTTCTACTCAGGTAGCACTCATTTTACATATATTCTAGTCATAGAAGTTTCAGTTCAAACTTTACTATCATTAGCTAAATGAAGAATTAATAGCATAAGCAGCAGAATTGAATTATAATGGTAGATTTGATAAAGAAACTAAAATGTAACATCTTACGTTTCCTAAAGAGGTGATCACATTACACAGGGAACAATGGCAAGTAATTTGTAAAATGATGACAGTAGGCAGAAATTAAGGGGAAGAAGGAAAGAAAGACTGAAAATGCAAAATCTCAAAATGAAAAGTAAGATGTATACTAAAAACTCAATCCTCAATCACAGAGCATAATAGTAACCAAAATTGAATAATGGTGTAATCCATCTATAGCATTCAGAAAGCATAGTTAGTTGATAATCATATTACTGAAATCCTAAATGAAAATTGACGCCACATTATGTTACCAACTTAGTAATAGGGGATTCAAATTTGGACTTAGAACAATTCGATTAAATTTGGATTGATTTTCTTGAATTCCAATTCAACGCTTCAGTTCTATGCCACCAAACAAACAGGAACCACAACCTGTCGATATCAAACATCAGTCCCAAAGACAGGTATCAAGAATAACGAAACGCCGGTTATTGTTCAAGAAATGTCAATAGAAACTACATATTTCTGAGAAAAATGCCAGCGGAAAACAATAACAAAACTGTAATAACTCAAACAAGGGAATCTCTAGTTGGTTCTAGCAGATTAAATTCGTTTGAAACTTAAATATACATGTAGAAATCACATTAGAGCTTGAAAGGAATTTCACATTATTTGATTAAAACACGAAAACAAGCAAGTAAATATAAGGGAAAAAATTGAATTACCTTGAAGAGGTTTACTCTCCAGTTCAGACATGCTTGAAGAGCTTCCCCCTTGTGATTCCAATGACCCTTGCGATGTTTGTTGCCCGGATCCTTTCATCTCACCACTACCCTTCCCTTTTGGCACTGTTACATCAATCCCACCTCCAAGAAGGGCCTGTCTAGCAGAAGCAGCAGTCCATGAAGACAGTCGGACTGGCGGCCCAGCCCATCTTTTTGCCGCAGCCAAACACTTATCTCTATCCAATTTCGCCGTCAAATTCACTGCAATTTCTCTCTTCTCCTCCAAAATCAAATTTCCACCACCACTTCCGCTGCCTTCTTTGTCACCCTTCAATATCCTCTGCTTCTCCGACCTCCTCCTCTTAGCCTCCATTCTTCTCAAGGTCTGTAACTCCTTCCTCTTCCGCCACTCCTCCTCTGTCTCTACTGGCAATGAAGAGGTCCTCACCAGGCTGTTGTACACGACCGGTGGTGCCACCGCATCATTATCATCTCTCACGAATGGTAAACACTCTGCTATAGAAGAGGACCTCACTAACTTCTTAGAACTCTTGTCTACACCAAATCGGCCCCCCAGTGACAACCCAAGATTCAACTCGATCTCCTCATCCTCCTCTTTCGCTGCCTCGTATTCGCTACTACTACCCATAAATCTCTGCAACAAGTTCCTTGAAAATCTATTTCTTGCAATCTCCATAGAAAGATTCTCCATATTTGCATCTTTTAACTCCCTCTTGCTATCATCACCATCCCCCATAGGATACAAAACAAACCCCACCCCGAGAACACTATATAAAAAACTACTTCAACTACATGGAGACCTGTATTCATAATTAAGCAGTCCATGATACGAATCACAAGTGCCCTGATGGAAAATTTTGATCTTTGACTCCATATTAACTTTCTTTGCCTCCAAAATAAATTAAAAACCACACACACTTCAGGCAAGATTTTGAGATTTAAAGTTTCCTACACTCAAAATCAAGATAATTTTTAACAAAAAAAAAAAAAGGAACAAGAAGCTCCAAAATTAAGACTAATACTCATTCATAAACCAGAAATGAACAAAATAAATAAATAAATACTGGTTTGTGTTCTTAATTATGAGTAAATATCCAAAATAAGGCAAAGAAATTAATGGCGAAAGAGAGGGTGAATCAATGTAGAGCGAGTCTTGACTTGCTGCGCCAATAGACACCGGGAGGAAAAACCAGAGTATGGAAGATGGAGGATGTGAATAGTCTAAAATGCCCTTTGTTTATTAGAGAACGTGGGGACAAAGAAAGTACTGAGAAAGGACAAGTGCAGGAAGTGAGAGACGGTTAAGGTTGACACGTGGATCTGGCTGATAGTCATTTTTTAACACAATCATACAAGTACATAATTTTTCTACTAATGTGTTTTCGAATTAACATCGGTGCGTTTGGACCACTTGTCAATTCGATAATTAATTAAGTAGAGAATTATGTATATATGTGATGCGTACAGTTTCTATCTGTTTTTGCCTCTACTTACAGGATAGCATACAAAAATATTCTAGACTCTACTTGACAGAATGCAATGTGGCATTTTATTGTTGCCCCCATTTTCGTTAAAAAAAATTATAATAATAACTTTTGCACCAATCAGTTTTTGCCAGCACAAATTCTCTCAACGTTGTCTGCTCCAAAATTTGTAGAAATGGCTAAATCCATTTTTATTTAGCTGAAGAAAGGGTAGTTTTATGGTGTGGTTGTGCTCACCTCCCTTTTCTGGTTGGGAATTGGATTGGTCGATCCTCTTGCAAGAGTGCAGCGAACGAACTTGATTAATAGTGAGTTATTTTGTAGAGTTGTGCTAGTTGTACAACCTCGATTGACAAACCACTCATATATGAGGTGTGTGAGTGGTTAATTTTTTATTTTTTAAAAACATTGGGGTTCATCATTGTGAGATGTTATTGTCAATATCGGTTGTACAAATGATGTTTTCCTATTTTGTATTCTTGTTTTTCCGAAAAAGAGAGTGACGTGACAATATTTATTAATTATTCTATTTAATCCAACTCATCATTTACCTTGAGATTTTTTTTTATTTTTATTTTCCACGGTGTGAATTAAACTAGGTCATACTAAACATCATATATTATCAAGTGAAAGACATCTGATAATTTGGTACGAATAAGTCTAGTCTATATAATCTATAAGCTATTAAATTATCCCTTTTAATACAATATTTTGAAATTCATATAGAAGTAAACATCTGTAATTTAATGAGAAAACCTACTCATCATCCAAACGAGGCCACAAATTGAGTTCACTCCATCATGCTTCTAAAAGTAATGACTTGTGTCGAGTTTAAGTAACCCAACCCCACTCATAAATTGTAGCGTCTCGATTTGTCTCTTAGGGTGTGTTTGATAGATATTATTTTGGAAGAATGAATTTTGGAATAGTAGATTGATGGAGAATGTGTGGTTGAAAAAGAAGAAAAAGTTATTAATGTAATGTAAAATATTATTTTATTGAAGAATATATGGTTGAAAATGAGTAGAAGAATGAAAATGAGATTTTTAATGAAAATCAAACGGGGGATTAATTTTAGTCACCACACACAAGAATTAAGGAGGTGAATAATGAAGAGGACCATTTTTTCGGAAAGTCTTCCCCACTCGGAACTAGACAAATATGGAGCGCATAAAAATTAGACACTCTGTCATCACTACGCACATCGATTGACCAACGAAAAAAGAAAGATGAGTAGAGTGCAAATTATTATAGTGAGGTGAAGTCCATGTGATTAGCACCCAAGGTGGAGAGGAGAGAGAAAGTGATATGACGCGTGTCAAAAAACAAATGAAGGAAGTGGAGTGAGACACGTGTATTATTGTTATTCTGCCTCGTGATGCCGCGAAATTTGTCCACTTTCGCCTTTATTAATAATTGAAATGCGCTTAGCTGGATTGCGCCCTAATATATATATTTATTACAACAGATTGGACACGTGTGTACGAATTTCCAACTTGCTGTTTGGGTCAATTTTAGGAAATTCCATTTACCCAAACAAGGCACTACATTATTGGCTTATGTGGGAGATAAGGTTACCCTCTATATATGTGTCATCTAATCTACTAGTCAGCATTGCCCCCTCCTCCCACACTCCACTTACTAGATTAGAATAAAGTGGCTTGTACAAACTAAAAAAATAGATATAGTACAAACATGTTGACTTGACGTTGTATGTGTCAATTTTTTTATTTTTATTTTTCAAACTGTTCAATTATGTATGAACACGTGTTTCTTCTGTTTTTTGAGTCTGTCCTCGAGTCTGTTTATGTAACATGATTGACAAGATTATGCTACTTCTCTTAGTTACTCTTTGGTTTTCATTAAATAAAAATTTATTCTCTTTTTTTTTTTTTATCAATCACACATTATATAAATAAAATAATATTACACGTAAATATGAAAAAAATTCATTTTTAACCACACATTCTCTTAAAAAATATTATTTCTCCCGTTATAAATTAAAATAATGGAGCCCAAACATGGGCTTGATAAGTTCGTACCATTTTTTCGCATCTTTTAATATAATATCAAAGATTAAAGAAATAAAATGTGTAATCAATGTTTTAATCAAAGACGGAACAAGACGAGACATGGAGGATGGAGGGAGGCAGATCTAGGGTTTAGCCCAAGCCTGCCACCCAAACCCATTTTTATTACGGAAAAAAAAAATTGATCAATTCTTAGATTACAACTTTTTAATAAGTTTGATATTTTTAAATAGAAGAAGATTCAGTCTCCAATATGATATTAGAGTTTTAAAAACTTAAATGAGCCTTCATTCCATTTAAAATTAAACATACATTTCAAGATTTGTATTCTTAGTCCATGTTTGAGTCAATTCTTTAAATTTATTTTTTCTTAAATTCTTTTTTAATTACAGATTCTCTCAAAAAGTAATTTTATATGTAATTTCTAAAAAAAATTAAAAAAACATACTTTTTAACTACATGTTCTAAAAAAAAAAAAAAATCTCACAAAATTTATTCAATAAAAGTGGAGGTGGAATATGGGCTTAAGCAAATTCCAATCATTAGGGGTATATTAAAGGATAAAAATATTCATATTGATTGAGTTAAAGATTGATAAATAACATTTAAAGGTCTAAACAATTTTTGGCGATTGAACCCAAGCATTAACTAAAAAAGAAAGAAAAAGGGTTGTTATTTTTTCTTAGTTTTTAAGTAATAAAAAGGGACAAGTGACTCAAAATATTCATATCATTTGTGTTGATTACACAAATCGTTATTATCGTTTCAATTTTAACATTTGGATCCTCAAATCGACCGTTTTTTATATGAAACATCTTTATCCTCCATTTTTCTCCTTTAAAGCCTTGTAAGATGGTGGATTTATGCTCTTATTCAAATAAATAAAAAGAAAAAAATAAAGAAATAATTAAAATCAAAATTTAGATTTTTTAAAAATATGTAAAACAAGTTCATCGTCCAAACCAACCACCTTCAACAACCACTCCCTCCCCTCTACCTACCAGGTCACCACCACAATCATCTCCACCCCTCTCCCCAACTCCACCCCTTAAAATGTACTCATAATACCCTCTACCACCACGCCACACTATCATCATTGTACAATAAAAACGACTCATTTTCTTATCTCTCATTTTTCTCCATTTTTAAGGATCTAACTTAAACTTTTCATGGTTATCATGCTAAAGGGGATTTAATTTCCACATATTGAGAATCCAGATATTTTTATTTTTTTAAAAAAAAAATTATCTATTATTACCGCATAAAAATTTTAAGTGAAAAAAATACGTTAAAAATAAAATGACGGTGTGTTTGGGAATTTATGTTCTAGAAGTTTCATATAAGGCCCTTTCGGGTATTAAACTAATATTAGCACCATATGACGTAGCAAAGATTTGATTTCTTGATTTTTTATGCATTTTTTATAAAAGGCAAGATTTTGTACATTAATTACAAGAATATTTATTTTAAAATAAAATTTATGCAATACCAAGTTAAATAATTAATAAAATATATATGAACAATTGTGGGGCCACTAAAAGATCTCAAGTGTGTTACATGTATATAACAATTTATCTTTCTTATCGGTCATGTCCAAAAAACTTTTTATCATCTCACACAGTTTATCATTTTTCCTTCTTCTATGTTTTTTTTTTTTTTGAATTAAAATATTAAATATATATACCTAATGGGAATCATCAAGTCTAAAATATTTCACCATATTATGCACATGTATTAACAATCATTCTTTCAAAATCCTTTTTTTCTCGCACTCATTTTTAATTATACATTCTTACAATAAAATATTCATGTAAACCTAAAAACAATTTCTACTTTTTAACCACACATTCTTTAAAAATTTATAATTCAAAAATTAATTCTACACAAAATAAATAAATAAATAAAAATAAATGACTATCAAACAAGGGCTATATAGCAATGGACAATATTAACCATGGAAAGAGCACCATCTATGTTAATGTTGATTGCACTAACAAAACTGTCGCATTAGCAAAATATAATAATGTTTCTCAAAACTTGATCTCCAATGCAATTGTGTGAAACTTGTCCAGTGACATGACGAAAGAAAAAAAAATATAGACATTATGAAGAAAACTGTCTAAATACACAAACTCTGTTAAACATGGTCTCTGATCTCTCTCTTTTTTATTTTCCTCACTTTACGTATCTCTTATTAAATAAAATTGAGTTATTTTTCCTCATGCTTTGTCATTTATTCATACCTCAATGTCACGAGTACTCGAAGTCTTTTACTTATCTATCATGTGGACTACAATCTATAAATTGCATTAAAGATGCTTTAATGTGAATCAAATGCCACAAGAAGTTAGAGTTGATTTTTTATCTTATATTTTAATCCTGCCTTTCGACCACAAATAGGCTACCTGGCTTTTTACTTCGACCCGTGAAAATGACATTTTCACCTCATATCGCTCCTTGTTAAATGCTTCTAAACCCATTGGATCCATTTCCACGTTCAATATTTCCACCATTCTTCACCATCCCCGTGCTGTACTGGGGCTTCCTGGCAGCAGACGAAGATTGGACATTTTGCCATCCTTCAAATTCTAAAACAAACTCAAAAATGGCAAAATATCATTCAAGACCCAAAAAAAAAAAAGCCTTCATCCTGTTTGGCAGAAAGAAAGTTTGACTAAAGTTCTTTCTCGTATTGTCGTCTACGGTGAAACAACCGGTGATTGCCAGAACAACCCCTCCGTCAATAGATTCCTGTGCATCAATAATTCCCTGCAACAATAAAATTAAAAAAATAGTTCAAAACATCACCCACTCTAGAGTGAAGTGTGGTTTATATCAAATATGGAATACTCAGATACAATTCGAATCTCTAGAAAATCAGTCAAAAAGAATCTCTTCCCCCCTAACTCATATACTATCCAAATCTCTAGAAATAAATTTACTCTCTCCCCCTTTTTGTCGCGAA
This sequence comes from Fraxinus xanthoxyloides, assembly GCA_903798325.1. Lineage (NCBI taxonomy): Eukaryota > Viridiplantae > Streptophyta > Magnoliopsida > Lamiales > Oleaceae > Fraxinus > Fraxinus xanthoxyloides. The sequence continues at coordinate 7,834 of CAIGRL010042211.1, forward strand.
TAATAAAGAAAAATAAGTAATGTAATCATAGTAACATGGAGATGAATGAGTTAAAAAATTATGCACATGTAAAAATATGCAATTTTTTTTTTTTTTTGCAAAACATGTGATGGGAGATTAAAAAATTCTTTTTCTTTGGAGACAACCATTTTTTTTCCGCATTTTTTTAAAATAATATCATGAACAATTATTTGCTTACTCATACCAATATAATTCAAAAATAGTAATTTTTGTCTTCATATAACTTATGTTTAACCTAAATGGAGTAAACGTACAAATTATTCATGTGTGAAAAGTGGCATTAATCTCATGTAAAAAAGTTTAAAAATCTTATATCAGTGAGAAATGACATACAAGAAATTACTTGTAAATGATGTTCGTCAAATTATGAAACTAAAACCCAGCTACTATAACTTTTTAAATTAAAAGCTCATAGTTGATTTTGTATATTTGTTTCTTTTCCCCTTGTTCGTTAGTACATTTATATATTTTCTCTACTTTTATCTTTCAAATCTTATCTGCAGACTTTCTTTCCTTCAACTTTCTACATGATTCGTGTAATGAGTTTTAGGCCGATGACTCCAAGATCAGTTGACTTATATGGCATTAAGTATTAAAATATCCCACAAGCTTAATCATTCAAGTCATATAGGCTGTGAAAAAAATATAAGATTGTCTCACAATATTTTATGATTCAAATATATTTTTGGAACTTAACAGTAATCTGTCTTTTAAGGGGCATATACAAGAATTTATGTCGACTAGTTTAAAGGTTATTCCATATTTAAAATCAACCCACTACAAAAGTGACTGACATCCAAAGTCTCACATATGCGATTAAAATCCACTCACAAAAGTTTAATGTATGCAGTGCAGAATTCAAATGAAATAACATATACCAAGTACTCCAAGTAAGTTATAAATAAAGTTAATGGAAGATTTATTCATTATTCATTAATTATATAAGTACTTAATCACAAAAAAAAATGTCCAAAAATATTATTTTTAAAAAATCCTTTTTCTTTTTTCAACTTTTTTTTTAATTTTTTTTTTAAAGATAATAAATAAAATGAAAACCAAACAAGGAAAACGTTTAGAGTGCATGCATGGATATCCAAATAGCATGAATAATACAGATGCATGCACCTAAGTACCTACTCAATAAAGCACATAAATGTTGTTACCATGAAAAGCAACGCGAGAAATACTACAATGTAAATCGTCGGTACTTTGACATATAAGTTCACTCTTTTTAATCCATATCTTCTTGGAAGAAGGTTTAATCTTAATCAATTAAGTCGTCAACTCAGTCAAGTGATTCACTTGATTAGTCAATAATCTAACATGAGTAGTTAGATCTTGATTGTTGTACATAAACAATGACTTACGACAATTATGTCTAATGTGATCTAAATCACTGCAATTATGACATGTGGGAATGGATTTAAGAACAATCCTAGATTTCAAATTTTGAACCTTAGGTTGTGGAAACCTATGTTGTACCGATAATTTTGGACATTGGACACTTACATTCTCGGTCATTTTCCTATTCAAGAACTTGCGGCACTTAAGTCTTATGTGCCCTACCTTACCACAATGGTGACATGTAGGTTCATACCTAGGAGCAACTCTCGAGTCTTGAACCTTAGGCTTTGAGGTATGTTCAAACTTATTATTAAAAGATGAAGTAGCATGAGAATTTGTTTCATTATCATCTAAATCTCTTCTATTCTCATCTATTTTATTTAGATATATTATTTTATCAATTTTCTTAGATCCGCCAGAGAAGGATTGAAGTTGGGCATTTAATTTTTCAAGATCATTTATAAGAGTTTTAACATTAATTTCTAAGAATTCTTTCTCAACCCTTAATTCATTATGTCCTTTGGCAGACTCCTCAAGTTTAATTACAAGGCTCTCTTTTTCTAATTCAAGCTTATTCAAATTCTTAAAAACTGATCTATTAACTGTATATAACTTGAGACTCTCCTTAAACAACTGGTCATAGGCCTTATGAATATCCACATCATCCTCAAATCCTACATCAAAATGTGATTGCCTCATCTAGACAATTTTTAGGTCAAGGATCACACTTAAGCTCTGATGCCAATTGAAAGTTTAAATTTACCTTTTTTATCTAGACCGATGTGGAATTAATCAATTAAACAACAAATCACTTTTAGATTGTTTCTAGATGATCAAGTCAACCCAATTTCACCTTATATTTGAATACCACAATAAATCAAAAGCAGGAAACAAATAACACACCAAAGATGATCCCGGAGAAAACCCTTTGCAAAGGATCAAAAAACTTCGGGCCCAATTTAGTAAAATTCATTATAGACAAATTGACTTATAGTACGGTCTAGACTTGACAAATACTTAGTACTTTCTGACCTATTTCGTGTAATCACCAATGCTCTTTTGGACTGAGTGCTCCTACATTGGCTCCCGACCTTCTAGAATTGTCTATCTTTTGTGGATCATTAAGAACTCTTTATTCTTGTCATACCAAAACTCCAATTTCCTCTTTTGATCTACAACAATGCTGATAGATACTTGGAAGTGGGTAGTTTGGTGTTTAATCATTAGATCTTTCTGTGTTTTGACTTTCGATTTAATACATAAATATTATGGCTCGATCAACAAACTACGTGTTGGATGAATTTATAAATCAACAAAGAATGGGTTGAATGAAGATAACTTTGAATGTGTTATTTGATCTTCAATAATATGTTCTCTATAATGAAAGAATGATTCAACATACTTTGAGATGTTCATGGGGTTACAATTATTCTAAAATAGCCTTTTTTCCAAATTCTAATGTTTTCTATGTGAAAAATATATTATAACTTGTGGCTGAGAATTTAGAGCATGATTTATGCAACACTTTTACACTTCTTTGACTTCTAATTGAATTTTGATGATTATATGTGATCTTCTTGGACATATTTGACTCATTCAAAGACTATACTATCAATCCCATATTATTTTTATTATAATTAAGACTCAATACATTCTATTTTAGCTTTGATTATAATTCAATAAAATCCTAATACAATTTAATTAGGACTTGATTTTGAATAAGAATATTGTCAGTAACAAATTTAGAAATTGATAATTATAATTTAAACTTAAAAGTATAGGAGATGCACATGAAGAGTGAATGGGCAGAAAACAACTTAAAAGTAACATGCGTAAGCTTAGTGGTTTAAGTCTCTAACAATATCCAGAAGTTCGTGAAGTCTAATGATCACAAACACTAAATGGTAAATGCATATGAGAATTGCTTTCAGACAACAAACCTATTCAAAAACAACTTGAATAAATAGTAAACTTATGCACATCATTAGAATTTGATTTGGAACTTGATAGCTTTAGAAGCTTGAGTTCAAGTTTGAAAGTGGAATTATTTTATTTCTTGAAAATGGGTTTGAAAAAGAGATTAAACACAATACATAGATTTTTACCCAACTTTGCTGAGGCAATGTGAATCCATCAATCAATGAATCAAATCTAAACAACGAATGATATGTTTTTTCACCGTATTTAAACCTAAAATCAATCGAACTTTTCCAATACCACAAAATAAATCTTAACATCAATTTTTTTTCCACAAAGCATGAAGAACTACACATCAGTCGATGGAGAACATCAAAATCCTATCCTAAATCAATAACATTACAACTTCTCCATTTCTACTCACATATAAATAAGAAACAATTACAAACCACTATGCCAATCATATTCAATTTATAGAGTCTATAACCAAATGTTGGTCTGTTCTAAACATATATCCAAAAAACCAAACTATAGAAACTTGAGGACCCATATATATTTCCAAAAAATCATGTACTCTTAAAATCAGCCCTAGCACAAAAATAATAATACAAGTCTCCAAGCAACAAGTTTCAAACCCTGTACATTCAGTTCAAAAGATAAACAGTTTTTTTAAACCCAATTGTTTACCCTAAAAAAGAAACAAAAAGAGATAGAGATGCAGAAATCAAGCTCTTCATAAAATGCAAAATCATAAACCTTTCTGCCTATAAAAAAAATTAAATCTTTAACACGAAATACATGTTAAAACTTTGTTTGAGAGCACAAAAAAAGTTGAGTTACACAGGCGGTGTGAGTGACTGTTGAGTGAATATATACAAAAGGGATTTCATGAGCAGATTTTGTAAATCTAGCTGACATTTTGGTTTCTTAGTTTTGATGGCCGATACTCGTGATGCAATTCCTCTAAAAAAATGATTGCAACAATATCATCTCTTTGCTAGATTCCGTTACAGCAACATACTCAACCACAGTAGTGGAAGAGCAACTATCTTCTGCAACTTAGACATCCAACTAGCTGTTATACTACCCAAAGTGTATGCATAACAGTAGTACTCTTTCTGTTATCAATATCTCCTGCCATGTCATGCCTACATAGCCTTGTAATCAAAAACCCGATTTTCTGAAATATAAGGCTAAATCTGAAATACCTCTCTAGTATCTAAAAACCCACTTTACTGCCTCCCAATGTTGTTTGCCTAGATTGGTCATATATTTACTCATAACTCTAGCCGCATGTGCCATGTCCAGTCCTCTAGATACCATGACATACATAAAAACTGCCAGTAGGCATAAGATACCTTAATCATGTAGGCTTGCTCCCCGTTTTGTAGAGGGTGACTGCTCATTTGATAGGCTGAAGTGACTAATCCCTAATAATTTCAAGATATCGTTATCCTTAATAATTCTCATCCTAATGATAATTTCAAAACATTCAAGTCTTTCATTGCAAACTCCTTCATTAACTCAATTTTTCAGCTTATCTATTTCTTGCTTGAAAGCACATGCAATCAACGTCTAGTAGCAAAGATAATATATGAGCTACCAACGTTCTTTACATAACAGTATTGATCCCCTTAACACATTATAAAGCAATTGCTACTCAGAAAACTATTATTCTTCTTATAACACTGCCTTGGAATTTGTTTAATGTCATATAAACTATTTTGAAATTTGCATACCATTTTCTCCTCTTCTGGTATTTTGAGATCTTATGGTTGTATCATGTAATTTTTTTCCCTCCAAATCACCATGAAAAAGGTTGTATTTACATCTTACTGCTCTAGATACAAATCTTCCTTTTGATAGCCTGAAGTGACTGCCAAATGAATACTAATTAAATTTGCATTATTCATCTTGAACGTGCTTAGTACCTTATTCGAATACTCTTTACATGACAATTTCGAGATGTTACTATCCCTCGTAATACTACCTCAAAGATTTTTTTGAAATACCCAATTCATTCATTGCAAATTCCTTAGATAAATCATATTTCATCTCATATGTTTTTTGCTTACAAACACCTGCAATTAACAAGTCATCAGCATATAGTAGCAAGAAAACATATGAGCTACCAAGGTTCTTAACATAACTGTAATGATCCCTACAACTTCTAAAGTAATTACTACTCATAAAACTATTATACTTCTTATACCATTGTTTTGAAACTTGTTTAAGATCCAGCTTATATGCATTGTTATTGATTTTCTCGAGAACTTGAAATGGTCCATCTCCCTATGGCTGTAACTTCGATTTTCTGTACTCTGGAAAGCGCTCATTTCTCAAATGTACCCAAACCTAATCATCGGGTTCAAATGAAACTCTCTTCCGGCCCTTGTTAGCTCGTGACGCATAATGCTTATTTTTGTTTTCAGTTTACAATCTAACCTTCTCTGGAGTGACTTTACGATCTCGACCTTCTTTTTCCCATCTAAACTTCCACGTTCATTCATAGGTAAAAGAATTAAATCCAACGGCATTAATAGATTAAATCTATAAATAATTTCAAACGGTGAATATGAAATAGTAGAATGTATAGCCCTATTGTATGCAAACTCAACGAAAGGTAAGCATTCTTCCCAACTTTTCAAATTTTTATTAACCACAGTGCACAATAATTGAATCATAGTCCGATTAACGACTTCGGTTTGTCCATCGATTTGTGGATGACAAGTAGTAGAAAACAAAAATTTTGGTGCCTAACTTCCCACACAAAACCCATCAAATATGACTAAGGAATTTAACATCTCTATCTGACACTATATTTTTAGGGATCTCGTGTAAACACAGTATCTCCTTAAAGAACAAATCAGCTATATTAGTGGCATCATCGATTTTATGACATGGAATGAAATGCGCTATCTTAGAAAACCTATCAACCAATAGAAATATGGAATCCCGACCCCTTTTAGTCCTAGGTAAGCCTAAAACAAAATCCATGGAGATTTCAACTCAAGGTTCACTAGGGACATGTAAAGGAGTATACAATCCATGAGGTAGAACCTTAGACTTAGTCTATTTACAAATTATGTATCGATCACAAGTTCGTTCTACAGCAATCCTCATTTTAGGCCAATAAAGATGTTCCCTTAACATCTCTAAAGTCTTTGCAACCCAAAAGTGACACATTAGTCCCCCACTGTGTGCTTCTCTAACCAAAAATTCACACATGGAACAATTAGGAACACATAGTTTATTTTCCTGAGACAAATAACCCTCATGCTTAAAGAATTTGTCTACCGTACCCTTATTACATGATTCATATATGCTAAAAAAATTTAAATCACTCACATACATGTCCTTAATGTACTCAAAATCAAGCAATTTAACAAATAAATAAGTAAGAAGAACATACTTTCATGACAACGCATCCGCCACCACATTCTTCTTACCTTATTTGTACCGGATGACATAGGAAAATATCTCAATAAATTCTAATTCTATCCATCTAGCATGCCTTTTGTTCAGCTTACCTTGATTTCGCAAATGCTTCAATGACTCATGATCAGTGTGAATCACGAACTCATTTGGCCATAGGTAATGCTGCCATACAGTTTTGATACATGATACGAGGCCGATAGCTTATTTTAGTGAAAAGCTAAGTGGAGCAGCGCTCAACTATTCTACGCATGACAAGGAGTTTTATTCACTTGCTCGAGCTTTAGAGTCATGAAAACGTTTAGGCGTTGGCCATTCTTAATAGCCTTTATTTTCTCTCCATCTAACTTAATTCTCTTATCACTAACCACATATCCAAGAAACACAACAATTTCCATGCAAACTGTGCACTTTTTAATGTTAGCAAAAAGTTGTTCACTTCTTAAAACTACTAGCACACTCCGCAAATGTTCAATATGTTCATTGAGATCATTACTATAGATTAAAATGTCATCAAAGTAAACCGCAACAAACTTGCCTATAAATGCACGCAAAACATGGTTTATTAAATGCATAAAAGTGCTCGGTGCGTTAGTGAATCCAAACGGCATGATCAACCATTAATACAAACCATATTTAGTTTTAAATGCGATTTTCCATCCATCACATTCCCTCATTCGAATTTTATGGTAACCACTCTTAAGATCAATTTTGCTACATATACATACACCAAATAATTCGTCCAACATATGATCTAACCTAAGAATATTATGATGACAATACTTTATCATTATGTTATTGATGGCTATGCAATCCACGCACATTCTCCAAATCTTATCATTCTTGGCACAAGTAAGACTACGGTACATTGATTCATGCTCTCCCTCACATATCCCTTGCTCATCAACTCCTCCACTTGCCTTTGAAGTTCCTTGGTCTCCTCAAGATTACTTCGATAAGCTGGTCTGTTTGGAATGATTGAGTCGGGTACGAAGTCAATTTGGTGTTCAATGCCTCGAATGGGTGACAACCTACTAGACACATTCTCCGGTAATACATCTCCAAATTACTGCAATAAAGAAATAGTCTAGCTAAGGAGAGGTAGGTTAGATTCCTTACAATTGAAGAGTAACTCCTTATACACCAACAAATCATTTGTTGTCTCTCCAATATCGTTATTTTCAACTTACTCCATTTTACAAAGAAATTTGCTCTCGACTTTTCTCTCCTCTCGGAAAACCTCTCTACTTTTCTCTCATGTGACTTTTCTCTCTTTTTCTCTCTTTTAGCCACCTCACTATTTCTCTATTACTTGTCAACTCATTGTTTTCTCTCTTGCATTCTTGCTTACCATTTTCTCTATTTTCCTCTAGCTTTTTCCATCTCTTTTCTTCCTCATTTTTGAGTTTGATTTGGTCTTCATACACTTGTACCTGTGTTAATGGTGCAAGTGTAATAGACTTTTCGCCCTTGACAAAGTTGTACTATTTTTATACACATCATGTTTCATCTTCCTATCATATTGTCATGGTCTTCCCAACAAGGTATGACCCGGATGCATAGGAACTACGTCACACAATACTTCGTCATGATAACTATCAATTGAAAAATTTATCAACACTATTCTATTTACCTTAACTTTCCCACATTCATTCAACCATTGTAACCTATAGGGTCTAGGGTGTTTAAGCATGGTTAATCCCAATTTTCCACCAGGTTAGTGCTAACTACATTTGTACAACTCCCACCGTCAATGATCGTGCTAAATACCTTATTATTGATGTGACACCGTGTATGGAAAATATTTTCTCTTTGCTGCTCCAAGTCATTCGCCTTAATTTGAGTGTTAAAAACTTGCCTCGTGACGAATTGCTCGCTAACAGCATATTCCACTTTGCCTCCATCACTAGCCTCCTCCAATTATGCTCCTTCATAATCACTCTCTTTCATTCACCACCTTTCCATTATCTCGTAAAATCATCGCTCTTTTGTTTGGATATTGAGAATCGATGTGCTCCAACCCCAACACCTAAAACATTTGATGTCTCGATTCCTTGATGGCTAGGATTCCATTTTCTTGCAAGAATTTTCTTCCTTTTCTTTCGACAATTCAATTTTCCCCTAAAAACAACCTCATCTCCCTTGTAGATGTACCACTTCGATTTCAAGGATGAGTTAGAACTCGAAACACCCGATGAGTACCTTGATGTCCCATTTCTCTTCAATTGTATCTCCAGCTTCATAGTCATGTGTAGCATATCTTCTAATTTCACATAGTGTTACTGCTCCACTACATTAGCTATGTCCCGATTGAACTCGTTCAAAAATCTGGCCATGGTGGCCTCCCGATCTTCCTCCACATCCACTCTAATCATTAAAAACTACATCTCCTTGTGATAGTCCTCCATACTTTTCAATCCTTAGTAGAAGCTTTGTAGTTTCTGATGAAGCTCTTAGTAGCAGTGATTAGGTACAAACCTCTTTCGCATGATAACTTTCAAGTCTTCCTATGTATTTATCATTCGTTCCCTACTTCTCATCCTCGTTGTCACCACCTGATCCTACTAAGTGATTGCATAGTCAGTGAATTCAAGGACTGCTATCTTCACCTTCTTCTCCTCCTAATAGTTATGGCAGTCAAAGATCAATTCAACCTTTTTCTCTCACTCCAAGTAAGTCTTTGGATCACTCTTTCCTTTGAATGGTGGAATGGACATTTTTATGTTTCTCATATTCCTATCTACCTTGTCTCCAACCAAGTTCCCACTCCTTCATTCAAGCCTAGCTCCTCTATTTCTTAGCTTATTCATTTCAGCCTTGATTACTGCCTCCTCATCCACATCACTCTCATAATCATATTCATTATGCACCTCCATCCTAGGCTCCCGTCTAACATGTCTCCGTATATTTGGAAGTCCCCTACGCAAGTTGGCAAGCTATGTATTTTGTCTATCCAATCTATCCCCCATATCTTCAAATAACCGTTCAAACCTACGTATCATCTCATCAGACATGTTGGTTTGGTTGCTGTCTCGGCCTGGTGTTGATCCGTCCCTGCCAGACATCATAAATCTAAAATTTATTTCTACCACAAATATGTGCTCATGTGTCACTCAATTCGACTTTTCACTCAATTGATTTCACCACTCTGTCTTTTTCCACTCAATGCTTTCGTCTAAGTGCTTCAAATGACAAATTCGAAATCAACCAGGAATTATTCTCGTATAATTCAAATCAGAATTTTGAGTGAGATTTTGAAAACTCAAGAAAGAAAAGGAATTGAACTGGAAGATTAGAATGAAATTTGAATTTAAGAAAGTGGTTTTTAAATTTGACACAATAGATAATGTAATTGGCCGGCATTTTCTGAGATAAATAATAACAAATATATTTTTTTAAACTTCATTATTTACAGAATTTTTTGAGTTTTCATATTTTTTTTGGAATTTTTTTCTTTTTGACTCAGAATTCAACTATGACACCGACAAAGAAAACGAAATTTGATTTGGACACAAAATGAGCAAAAAAACAACTTTTGAATTTTTGGTGAAAAAATTATGGATCAAAAACTTAAATAGAAGAACGCAAGAAAAAAGAAATAAATATTCAAATGAAAAAAAAGAAAATGATATAACCTGAATTTTGGAGCATAAGCTCTGATACCAACTGATGTGAACCCACGTAGATAAAACTGCGAAACCCACGATTAGATTGAAATCGAACCCAAGAAAGCCAAGTAATCGAAGTTTTGAGTTTGATTCGAAAATAACGAATCAGAATAATCAACAAAAGATAAACGAATATTGACCATTTTGATTAACATTTGAGAATCTCACCTGATTGATTTGAACGCTACAAGAATAATTCTTGATAAATTCACAGATTTTCCATCGAAGAACAATTGATTGAAAGTAAATTTGCCTCGCAAAACAATTCTCAATAATGTGATGTTTTTAATGAAGAATGAAAAATCCTATTTATACTAGCCCTAAAATCAATCTAAAATCTTGCATAATATTCTCAAGATTACAAAATTAAGGTAAGAGTATAATTCTATTGTAATTAGGAAATTCGCAAAAAGGAGAAATATAGCTTCATTTTTGGCCTATATGACGCCTGATAGAATTGGATATGGTCGCATGGTTCATTTGAAATTGCTCCTGGACTCCTTACATGACCCCATGCGGCCGCATGGTTTTTCTACTGTGCGGTCGCAGGTATTAATTTTAAATCTTCTTTTTCCTTGCGCAAGATTTCGTACCGTTTCTAAAATTTACTCATGGTCGGAAATCCGATACCCCAGCTGAAAGTTGTGCACGTTTTCATCCACGTTGCTCGTTCGCTGCTTGAATGGAGTTGATCGATTTGATTTCTTCTTCTGAGCCCAACATGAAACTTGTTCCTTAACTTGTTAACTTCAACATTTTGTCCACCATAACTTGAGCAAGCAATTTTATCACCTTTTTCACCCGCTTTGCTCTCGAATGTGTCATCGGACCTCCTTCAATAATCAACGGGTCTTTCTCAGGGCTTAACTTTGATGCACTCGACTCCATGCTCACAACACAATTCTGTCTATATAGTAATTTCCCTTTAAAAATAATAAATAAAAGAAAAAAATCACCATCTTCTTCAAACACTCCACCCACACCCTACCCCAACACCAAAATCATGTCGCCCATAGCCACTGTGGCCACCGCAAACGCCTCCACCATGGCCACTAAATTTGTCGTCCTCCACCCTCGCTCTCCCTTCATTTCTCGATGCGACCTCTTCCCCAACCTGTCCTCTTCACCACCATCTCCTTCACGTGATGGACTTCTCAAAGAGCAGCAAAATGGTATTGTAATGGGCTATTGACAATTTGGCTGATGAAGATGACACCTTTTACATCATTCACATCAAATCCCATGTAGCAAACAATCAATTACGATCTAAATCTGGTTCATGTATGTTATTATTTTCTATTAATTTAATTTCTGGGATATTTTCTGATCAAATGATTTTATTTATCTGGGATTTTACTTTTGTTTTTGTGGATTTATTTACAGCTTTTATTCCCTTAGTGGAGTTTCGTGTACCTGAAATCATGAAGAAGTATGATATCGAGACTGATATTGAAGTTCTGGATATGCTCGACACTGCTGTTAGACAAATGAGGTAACTTATTTCTTTGGAGCTTCACTTGAACATGAACTCGACTTGTTTCGAATTCAAAATCAAGATCCAAATAAATTGGTTTAGTAGTGGTGGAGAAGACGGATTTGGGGAAGTGGGCGCAACGATAAATGAAGGGAGATCGAGGACGGATGAGGAAAGATTTGGTGGCCATGGTGGTGGTGTGCGGCAAGATTTTGGTGTTGGGGAAGGGTGTGTGTGGTGATTTTTGTTTTCTTTTATTTATTGTTTTTAAAGGAAAATTACTGTATGGACGGAAATACCCCTCCTTATAAAGGTCAAAATATCTCATTTTTAATTTTTCAGGTTGACTAACGGTGATTTGGACGGTTTCTATCCAAATGGACATCCGATGCAAATTTCTCAAAGATTTGGGACCTGTGGTGGCACAAAGTAAAAGTTCAAGTAAATTCTGTAAAAAACGAAAAGGTTTGGGATCTCTGCTGCAATTTTCCCTTTCTTTTTTCTTTCCTTTGTGACCTTGTACTGATGTGTATGCACGTGTTAAACGTGTGTGCCCATCTGGACAGCATTTGTATACTCTCCAAGACTTTAACCTTGGCCCCCCCTACCTACCACTCATCCTGAGAAATTCTATTTTCACACCATTCTTTGCTTATTCCAGCGTTCCTCTTTACTCTCTCGCTGTCCACATTTGATATCCCCCCACTGAAACAGGTGATCTGGAAGAATTAATAACTAGAGTGTCAAAAGTAAATCCATTCACAAATTATACTTGTATAGCTCAAGCCTCAAATTCTCTCCCTCGACTAGATCTGATCTCAGAGAAGCTAAAGGTGAGTGAAAACCCCAAGCCCAGATCTCTTTTACGGTTACTCATGTATTTGCATATGTGTATCTATGATTCTGAGTATATATGTTTTGATGATTTGATACAGGGGCTGTTATTATAATGTGATTTGAATAGTATATTTTTTGAATAGAATTGTTTCTTGATGGGTTTTTCTTGAGCAAATAAGCCGACTCAGTGTAATTATGAGTTATGACTGCAAACACATTGTTAAAGCATGTGGTAAAATCATAAAAGAATTGATTTTTTTCGGACTCTCGATGTTCTGTAGCCAGCTCTGTTTTTGGTATTGCTGCTTTTGACTTGGGCTTCCCCCATTTTTTGGCCAAGATCGTGGTTTTTGTTGAAGGAATAATGGAGCTCATTTGATGGGGATTAAGTACTTTTTGCCAATAATTATGATACAAGCTGGATTTGTGTGATAAAACGACAAATATAACTATATGATCTGGGGTGCCCATCTGAAATAGTGATGGTATGTTTGGGATGTTGGATTAGGCTGCCGGGCCATTATTAATGGAAATAAAAGAAAAAGAAGGTAAAATCTTATTGATTGCAGTTGCAAGTCCAGTTTAATACTACACACCAAACATGATCCTAATGGTGGAGTAAAAATTTTATGCACGGCCCTGCTGGACTACTTCATTATTTAACTAGGAGTGTAGTAAACATGGCACAATTTTATTTGCACTTCAAGTCTTCATTGTCCTTATATTATATATGCAGTTATTGGGTAGAAGTTATATCAGAGCCAATTAAGCATTGTGCCAAATGCCTTAAATTTCTACTTCGCCGTTGAACTAGTTTGTGGAGTTGTAATTTGATAGTGGATGGACGATCACGTATAGAAAGTAGGCTTCCACGCCTGCAATGTAAAAGCTAAACACACAAGTAAATGATTTCTAATGTCCTAATTTTTGCCCTGGTTCTTACTTTTCCACGTGACAATGCCTAAATAATCTTGGGAAGAGGAACACAAGTACTTTGTAACTTTTACTTGCTTCATGGGGAGGTTTGTAGTTCCATATCATAGGATCTGACAATGTTTTAAGCTGGTTTTTAACCTGTCACATGCAACTGATGATGAAAACCAGCATAGGCGGAGTTAGTTCCTCACTGAGTACATTATAGAAAAAATAAACGATGCTCCTTTTTCTCTTTGCAAGTTCTAATATTTAGGGTCTCTACTAGGTTTGAGGGTTGGAATAAAGACCATCTCAGTGCAGATTTCTGCCCAAAAAAAAGAAAAAAAATTCATTTTAAGAGTACCTCATTCTTACCAAATCTTCATAATTTTTACTGTTAAGATTTGATTAAAGAAAATATATGGCAGTAAGATAATTTCATTTTATTAACTGTATAAACTATAAATGATTGTGCATATAGTTATATGGTTATTCTTGCTTGGAATGGACTATGAGAGAAAGCATAGGGTCAGATAGTTCCATATCAAATATATCATAGAAGAATATTTGATGCTACTTTCTCTTTGCTAATTCTAATGTTTGGGTGCTTTACTGGTTTGAAAGTTGGTTTCATGAAATATCTGCATTCAGATTTGTGCCAAATATGAAATCTGTTCTTTTAGTTCTAGAGTGCCTTTTCGTTTTTATCTTATTTACTGTTAATATTTGATTGAAGAAACTATGTGGTAATGAGATATTTATCTTTTTATTAGTTGTATATATAATACAAACAACACAGAAATCCAGTTACACAGTTATTTATCATTTTACATTTTTTTATCCCTTTTTTTATTTTTTTTACCCATTCCAACCTCTTATCTGGTCATTTTGAAGTGGTTCCTTTTTGTTATAATTAGAACTCCACCCCCTCCATTTGCGTGTGCTTAGCAAATAAACAATTGATGCCTGTGCTTCTTTATAAAGATGTAATGAACATATAAAATACATAAATCATAGCATATGGAAGATGGTCCCTTTTTTTCCCTGGAATTTCATAATGTGTTCTCCAGTACTTAATTTTTGAGTCATGGACATGCCGTAGTCTAATAGGCGCCTGAAGTTGTAATATGGTTTTCACAAGCTTAAAGAAATGAATTCTTGTTGTAGAGAAATAGAACTTTGTAGTAACTCATACCATTGGTTTGGTGTATCTGGGCCAATGTTTGCATTTCTTTGAGTGTTGAAGATTATAGTTCGAGTTGACATCGTTCTCTTTCAGCTAATTAAGATATGACATCTTATAGCTGAAAATCTCTTATTTGTTGAAAATTATGGATCTTCCCGTGCATTTTATCTACAGAGAGGATTGGTTTACTTGGAAAAGAAACTACAGATACTATTGCTATTAGTCTACACTAAACAAAACAGGAATATGTTCCCATCGCTCGCAAAATAATGAATTTGTTCCCATCTTTGGTATACTGAAAACTTGATGATTTGTTTTTGATATCAATGGTATAGTTTCATCTAGTTTGCATCGCCAGGCCAGTTTGAATAGATATGGGACGTGGAGTTAGCAGTGGTGGAGGACAGAGCTCACTGGGCTACTTGTTTGGGGATGGTGAGGCACCAAAACCTGCCACAGAAACCCGAGCTCCTCCAAGTGAAGGTAGGCCGGCAACCAAAGAGCTTCCCCAAAAGCCTAATGCTGCTGCTTATCAAAGTGCAGATGTTAGTAAGCAGATTCCTGCAGGCATTCATAGTAGCACTGCAAACTACTTAAGAGCAGATGGTCAAAACACTGCCAATTTTATTACGGTATGTCTTAATTGAAACAAGTTGCTGATTGTAAAAATGTTTAATAGGTTCTCCCATCATATTTTTTAATTTTATACTGTGCTGTTGGTAAACATCCACAAGTCAAAAGCTTGCATAACGAGTCTAAATCACATGATGCTTATCATTTTCTTACATTCAACTGTGACCTTATCTCTATAGTTGAGAATGAGCAGACTTTAACCTTTTGAGTTTTGAGGTTGGTGTCAAGATTTTGGAGCTGTTTCAGTGTATAGTCAACTTAAATATCTAGAAACTGAGCTTGCATCAATCTGGACTTGAGTTGCTGATATAGATAAGTTTGTTTTGGGATCAACGATTGGGCTTTATTCAACTCTGGTGATTTTTTTCATTTTTTATTTGTATACATATTAAAAATTCTAAACTTATTGAATTATTAAATTTGCCACAAAGACAACAGACCAGAAAAAAGAGAAGATATGTTCATGACCTGACTTCATGTCAGGCCTGAGTTTATTGGATCCCAAGACATTTGAATTTAACTGTTTTTAGTAACAATAAAAACAATCAATTTTTCTGCCCCTCTGGTCTGTTCCCATTCCAATAAACGTGACTGTCTAGTTTGTTTTCTTAGATAAACTTTTGCAAGTATACCAAACTTTAAGCTCAGAGTAAAAAGGCGTTATTTTCTTCATTATTTTGCTGATATTACTTTCATATAGATGACTTGATGTTTTGAGCACCTTCACTTTGATACGTGAAAGAGATGAACACCCTTTTTGGTGTAGGATTGGTAGTTAAGAAATCACCTAGTACTTCAACAACAAAGTAAACCATATTTACCCATTTAATTTGTGGTGGCGACATGAATCCTTTTTCACTGCTTTGTATTGTTAGTTACTTCATCCATTTAAAATCAAAAGCAACTAGATACTTAGCAACCATAAAAACTCATGGTAATTTTAGTCTACCCTTTTGGAAAGTTGTTCGAGATTGATCACTCTTATGAACAAATAGATATGCCTGAACTAGCCAGGCTGTCCGTTCCTTAATTTGTACTCAATCATTGCCACCTTAGCTTGTTGATGAAAATTCTCGTTATCTATCTTATCCTTTGTAGTAGGATCATACATCCAGCTTAACTCATTTTCTTTATATACATCCTAGAGACATTCTTTCAATGGTCCTACAATCACTACAATAAATCATACTAGGTTTATTGATTATGCTGTATGCCTTTTAACTGCACAGGGGTCTTCCTGTGGCACAATTCGTGCATTATTTGTAACTGCTCCATTTAATCCAACCAATTCTAATACTATGCATTACATCCTCTTCTACCCCTTATTCCTTGTTAAAACAAACCTAAATACTTGAAACTGGTTCAGCGATCCCCAACAATGTGAGGGGAAAATAAAAAGAAAAAGAGAGAGTGGAAGATTATGTGCAACTTATGAGAAATGTGTGTATTTTTGCTTCTTTATGCTCCATGAAAAATCTTGCATCACTTGCCTACAATTATCACTCATAAATACTCGTACACGGCGCTAATCAGAATTATTCATTTAATGCAGGATCGGCCATCGACAAAGGTCCATGCTGCTCCTGGAGGCGGTTCTTCCTTGGACTACCTATTTGGTGGTGGCAGCAAATGAAAGACATACAAGCCTGCCCAAGTGTCATTTTCAGTTGAATAATGTAAAATTTGTGGTGTAAACATATGCTGTTTTTACTTTTATGGTCGTGTAATTGCAAATATAGCTGGGGGTTGTGCTCACTGGGTTTTAAGAACTTATTTGCTGTTAATTTTATATTCGTAAACTGTGTAAAAGTATTGCATGAAAGAAAATGAAGTATGCATTTTCAGCAATATAAGCTGAGGCCTCAATTTACAGTTCACCAAATGGCATAACCCCCTTTCACTCCCCATTGAGTTTCCTGTAAAATCGACTTGTAAGAAATCGACTTGTAAGGAAAGAGTGCTGTATTATAGGCTTTTAATTACAGTCCATTCATCTTCAGAAGAATATGTTTTTGGTTTCCCATATTTGCACAATTCTATAGAACCAATTTTTTAACAAGGTCTCCAAAAAGGTGGCCTATTCTAATTCAATAGTTACAATCATGTACATGGAATTTATTTTTAAAATTGACTTACGGAAAATAATTTTTACCTACCAATAACCCTGCAATGATCGAAAAGGGTTGGGCCCTGTTGCCTTAGGGGAAATACTCGAACTGAATCCTACTTGGTAATTAGATGGGGTGGAACCCTTGTTTGGTCCTCATTATTTGATATTTAAATTTTGGAATAGTATTTTTCTGAAAAATATGTGGTTAAAAGAAAAAATTTCGATTCACGTGTAAATTATTTTAGTAGGTGATGTGTGATTGAAACAAGGAGAGAAAAATATATTAAAATTTTGGGTTAGGCTACATGTACCAAATATATTACATAATCAACATGTGGCGAACCCCTATTGGGGAATGGGGAGCTGCCACGTGTTGATTATGTAATCTATTTTGTACAAAAAGATTATTCCTAAAATTTTAATGAAACGAAACAGGGATAAACTAGTTTGCATGGCATTAGAAATGATATGTTCAATTAAGTTTAAAAGTATTGGGCTCTATTAGTTTGACTTTTTATTTTTAATGTATATAATGTCACCTAAATTGATTGTATGATATTAAGTTCTTGTTTGGTAGATATTTTTTGATATTATATTATCTAAAACTTTTTTTTTTTCTTGAGAGAATGCGTTATTAAAATGTAGATTTTTTTTAAAAAAAAATTTGACGTGCAAATTTATTTTACCGAAGGAATATGTAGTTAATTTTTTTTTTAAAGAAAATAGAGTCAGATAATAGCTAAAAAGAAATGAAATTATTTTGGTGATTGGTGGGCATACTAGTCATTTAATAATAAGCATTAATATTTCAATTTTCGAGTAAAATCTTAAAACCCCAGTTGGGGAAAAGTTATCCAGTTTCTCTTGTACACTTCAGTACCTCAGAGTCACTCTTAAACCCCAGACTCTACTGGGCTTGCCGTGTTCTTTGAGCTCTTTATCAATGGCTTCTCTGCCTTCTATACAGTTTTCATCACTGCCCAGGTTCTATTTATTTTTCTTCTATTCCATCTTAAAGAAAATTCTTTATACTTCTGAATTTTATTATCTTGTTCATTCTTGGAATTGATTAACTTACGAAGCTAAATTCTCTTTTTTTGTGTGAGTCTGTATGTATATGTGTGTAGATTCTTTACTAATAATATTGAAAATTAAATAGAACATTGAAGTTTGGAAGTGAATCCCGATAATAGCTGTGATAATGATGATTTGGGAAAGGTTGGAACTCAATACTGTGGATTACAAAAATGAATTTCTGTTTTAAATCTTCAGTTTTTTCCTGTGTAATTTATGCAGGTGGCACTCAAGTGGGCATTTCTTTCCCTATATAAACTTGGTGAAATTTCCAGGTTTTAGATTGAAGAGTGAATGGGTACTTACATCAGTCTCTAAGAAAAAAAGTACGGAGTCGTTATCTCAGGAGACATTGGATGGAGAAGCAGTAGTTGTAGGAGAGAAGAAACGTCGAACAACTAAACGAGCTTCTGCAAGGAGCAGAAAAAAAGAAACTCTGGAGACTCCAGATAAAATTTCTGTTGTCAATGGTAGTCTAACAGATGAGGAAACTGAAACGACTTCAGTCTCAAACAAGGAGGTGAAGAAATCCAAAACTAGAACTCGAAAAAAAGGTGCAGCCTTTGTAGAACTATCATAAGCAAGTGTTTAAATTTTATATTTTTGGCACTTTCTGCAACTCATTTGTAAATAAAATTTAAACCACGAATTTGCAATTACATGACTTGCAGCTGCATCTGCCTCTAGTGCCTTGGAGGAAGAAGCAACTGAAAAGAAAGTGACGAGAAGGAGAAGAACTAAGAAACCGGCTGACAGGGTAGAAAGTCAAGAAAGTGAGACTGAATATAGTGATAATGAGGGGGACACATATCTTGCAAATTTGGATGATGATAATGAGCAGGAACTAGAGTTTGACATAGATGAAGGAGAGGATATTAGCTTCACATACGGCTGGCCACCTCTTGTTTGTTGCTTTGGCGCAGTGCAGCATGCATTTGTACCCTCCGGTAGGCGAGCCAACAGGCTTCTAGACCATGAAATGCATGAACGGAATAAGGATGCTATGTGGGCCCCTGAGAAATTTGTTCGGGCTTCTGGAGGATGTTCAAGTAATGTTGCAGTAGCTCTTGCGAGTTTGGGAGGTAAAGTTGCCTTCATGGGCAAACTTGGTGATGACGCCTTTGGTCACGCCTTGATTTATTATTTGAATATCAACAAGGTTCAAACACGATCAATTCATATAGATGGTAAAAGAACAACAGCTGTATCACATATGAAAATAGGTAAGAGGGGTGGCTTGCGGATGACTAGTGTCAGACCATGTGCAGAGGATTGTTTATCAAGGTCTGATATCAACATTGATGTGTTGAAAGAGGTGAGATACCATAGCTTCAATTTGAAAAAAAAAAAAAAAATGATTTTTCTTTCTTTCTCTTTCTCTTTGGCATCCTACTATTTATTTATGCCTTCATCCTCTTTATAGGGGTGTCTGTTTTACCTTTTTAAGTTGTTTGATTGGAGGCAGAAAATTAGAAGATAGGATGGATTTCGAGAAGTTGTGAAATATAGAAGGCATTGCTAAAAGTGATGTATTTCTGTTAAGCAAGTAGAAACTACTATTTTGTTAATGTGCTCATGCATTTGCATAATCTTTATACATTTCTCTTAAGGGTATGTTTAAGCCACATTATTTTAGAAGAATGTATTCTGGAATAGTAGATTGATGGAGAATGTGTGATTGAAAAATAAGGAAAAGTTATTGATGTGATGAAAAATATTATNAGGATGGATTTCGAGAAGTTGTGAAATATAGAAGGCATTGCTAAAAGTGATGTATTTCTGTTAAGCAAGTAGAAACTACTATTTTGTTAATGTGCTCATGCATTTGCATAATCTTTATACATTTCTCTTAAGGGTATGTTTAAGCCACATTATTTTAGAAGAATGTATTCTGGAATAGTAGATTGATGGAGAATGTGTGGTTGAAAAAGAAGGAAAAGTTATTGATGTGATGAAAAATATTATTTTATTGAAGAATATGTGGTTGAAAATGAGTAGAAGAATGATAAAGAAAATTTTAATGTGTACCAAATAAGGGCGAAGTTTCAAACGACTGAATTCAAATTATTTGCATTTATCCTTTATAATAACAATTTCTTATTAAAGTCATGTTTCAGGCATACTTTATGCATTTGTTGATCGGTTGCTAAACATATCATGCAGGCAAAAATGTTATATATCAATACATTTTCTCTTCTTGACCGGAATATGAGATTAACTGCATTACAAGCCATCAGAATCTCAAAGAAGCTGGGAGGGGTTATCTTTTACGATCTCAACCTTCCATTACCTCTTTGGCAATCTAGTGAAGAAACCAAGTCGTTCATACAAGAAGCATGGAATCTTGCAGATATTATTGAGGTCACTAAACAAGAACTTGAATTTCTCTGTGGAATTGAGCCATCAGAAAAATTTGATACTAAAGACAATGATAGATCCAAGTTCACTCATTACGAACCAGAAGTGGTTGCTCGGCTATGGCATGAAAATCTCAAGGTTTTGTTTGTGACAAATGGGACTTCTAAGATTCATTACTATACTAGAGAACATAATGGTGCTTTAAATGGAATGGAGGACGCACCTCTCACTCCTTTTACTTCTGATATGTCTGCATCTGGAGACGGCATTGTTGCAGGTAAAACTGTGTTGTCTATTTCTTGTTCTTTTTTGGGTCGGGTGATTTTCAATGAACGTTTAGCTACAAGATGAAATGAATCTTTCATGCAAATAATTATAAGCTGCTGGAGTCGCTCTCTTTTGCCTAGAGGAAATTTCATGTTCTATTGCTTTAATAAAACTGTACATAGATTGATGATAGAGATTTTACTACTTTTGCATGACTATTAGTTGACTTTCTAATCAATGTGAGGACTTGGCTTGGTCAGTCATTTGAATTTTTAAACTACCACTAACTCTTGAAGAGGTATAACGTCATCCTACACTTGGCTATATTAATTAGTATACCATTTCAATCATATTTTTAACATTCCTCATATGACTTTGTAATGTCCATTATTTGATGCCTTTTGACTATTTTCTTTGTTGGTTTTATTCGCCTCACTAAACGGGAAATTTATTTAAGTATGGCCGTGATTAATTTATGTGGATGTCTCGAAATGCGTCGAAAGCAGTGTATTGTGCCATGCCATACAAAACAAAATATTGTAATGTCAGACATTTCTTTCTGAGATGCATTTCCTTAGTATGTTACTTGACGTGTACTTAAATCAGATCACTGTTGTAAAGTACTTGTGATTTTTAATCTTAGACTAGCATAATTTTCGCTCTGCCAAAAATTACTTTTATATGACGTTATTTTCGTGCATGGAAACCCCAGCATTTATGTGTTCTCTGCTAATCCTGGACACGCGATTGCTTCATCTTGGAGTTTCCAGATGGCTCGCAAGTTTTTTTCCACTAATTACAAAATATTTTTTATGAATTAAAATTCCAAATTTCTCGTGCTATTACATGTAGCTTAGTATATTCTGACATGCTATTTTTCTTTCACAATTACATGTGTTTATGAGGCATGGCATTTTCTTCGGAGTCTGCATTTTATATTAAATTAATAGAAGTAGGTCAATTTTGATTTTGAAATGGAAGCTTCTTGAGCTAATTTTGAGTTCATCACCGGCTCAGGTATCATGAGAATGTTGACTGTTCAGCCACATCGTATCACTGATAAAGGATACTTGGAAACCACCATCAAGTACGCAATGAGCTGTGGCGTTATAGACCAATGGTTGCAGGCACGGTCACTTGGTTTCCCTCCCAAAGAAGAAATGGAAGATGTCGTCTCTGATCCAAATGGCTTAAAAGCAATCACTGAAAAAGAATACAGAACTTTGGTGCCTGCAAGTTCATGAAGGTGATCCTCTGCTTCGTGTACGTTATTCTGCTTATACCCTTGAAGCATAGCATTGTCTTCTCTGTTCATATCATCCTTTCTGGCACTGCAAATGCATGGATGTTTCTTTTTATACCCATCAAATTTGAGATGAGGTGCGATGCCTGCGATCATTGAACTAGAATTGGGAAATCGCAAGTTCTGGCCCCAGATTTATCTTGCTGCTGGCCACTCAGCCTTTTTACATCAAATTTTGCATTCTCAGTTATCTTCGATTAAATTTCCGACCTAATTGTTCCAATATTTTCTGTAGTCTTCGAAACTACACTTCTTTTATTGACAGGAGCTAGAGGCTAATTGTGTGAGCTTTTTCTGTTGTATTCCTTGTAAAATTTAACGTTACTTGTGTTTTTGTCCTCCCTTTTCCCCTTATTTGAGCTGGTATACCTCTGTGTATCCCTTTTGATCGGAATAATGTCAGTTCTGGACTGGAATGGTTCGTATCAAGGTTGTGGGAGGGGCGGCCCTCTGTGCTAGGAGGGGATAGAACTAAGGCTCCGTTCGATACACAACATTTCCCATGAAAATGGATTTTTTTTCAATTTCCAACTTTTGTAGTATTTGATATGCAAAATTTTCTCCGAATTTTTTTTTCCACCTTTTCACATTTTCCATCTTTTTGAGGAAAAAAAAATTCTTGATGGTTTGATCTGTTTTAAATTTTCAGCCTAATTTTTTTGGGCAGTTGGAAAAAAATCTTGGACACAATGGTAAAAAAATTTATGACAATTTTCATGCAAAACAAAGTCAAACAAATGGTAATCGGTATGGTAATTTTTTATTTTTATTTTTTTTGGGACAATTGGAACAAAATCTAGACTCAATGGTAGAAAAAATTATCACTTTATTGAATAATTTCTACAAAAATGAAGTCAAACGGACATCGAACTTTCAACATTTTTCAGGTGGGAAATTATATCAATCAAACAAAGTTAATTACAATTTTCAGTAAAATAATTTATAAGCAATTCAATTTCTTTTAAAATATTTTCTTTTCGCCTTCATAATGGAATGGATCCTAAATTCTCATTTCAAGTACCGTTTATTTATTTATTTATTTTTAATGTCATTTTTAATTTTTAAATATAATTTAAATAAAAAATAAAAAATAGAAGTTGGGAAGTTTAGGGGTGAGGACCATGTTTCCATCCTTGCCTCTATTCCCGAGGCAATGCAAGAGGAGCATGTCGTCATTCCTACTTCCACCTTTATTATATGAACTAAGACCTACAAATTGTAAAACCATGTTAACATCTTAAATTTTTATATGGAGTAGTTTAACGTTAAAGCACATAAATGTCTCGATTTCAAATTTCATTTCCACCTATTATAAATATTTGTGCACGAGTTACACACTGCACGAAAAATGAAGTCATAATGGCAAGGTCATAATTGAACTTCACTTGACCTAAAACAATATTTCATTATTGGCTAATAAGCACGAGTGTATATGTGTTGTCTCCTTAATTGTCCTGTTACTTGAATTTTAAAACTTCACAATAATTCTGACCTTAGAGGTGACACCTCTAAAAATTTAGGAGTGAATTGTCTATTTAGTCATTGAACTTTCAACCATGCACGCAAAGGGTTATTGAACTTTCAAAATAATGCAACTAGTCACTGAACTTTACAATTCATTATCCCAGAAATCATTGAGCAAACTGCAGTTGATAAATTAGACGGAATTTCCATGTGACAACTGACGTGGCGAGACAACTCAATGAATTTAGTCACCTCCACAAAATTACTACACGTGAAAATTTCAGCTTGTCAAACATGTTTTTTTTTTAAAAGTGGCAAAATCTAATAAAATACATATTGAAAAATAAAAAATAAAATATTATTTAAATAATTGATTATAGTAGGGTCATAATCGTCCAGAAAATTATTCTCACTTAATGTGATATTTAATAGATTATAGATAACGATATAATAAAATTGCACATATCCTGTATAAATTCTTGCCTTTCGAATTTCATATTAGTTCGGGTCTAGTAGTGAATTCAATAGTGTCATACAAGGGAAAAAAAATTCATTTCGAATTTTAAAGAAGTTTGAGATGTTATTAAAAAAATAATTCGTTCATGATACAACGGAAATTGTTTATAATAAATTAAAATTTTCTAAATTTACTTGGCATCCTATGGCTCACCACACTATTAAATTCACTACTCGACCCCACCTAATATGAAATTCGAAAGGCAAATATTTATACAGAATATGTGTAGTCTTATTACATCGTTATCTATAATGTATTGAATATCACATCAAGTGTGAATAATTTTTTGGACGATTATCACCCTACTATAATCAATTATTTTA
>CAIGRL010042235.1:0-13055 GCA_903798325.1 Fraxinus xanthoxyloides
ACTGTTTCACCCCCTTCTTCAACATCTGACCTGCACTAGTTGCAAAGGAAGGAAAAGCTTAAACAAAACCTTAGTGACTTTTTTGAACATGGGAAATGAAGTTTTACCACTTTTAGAATGTCAACGAAGTCATGAAGGGAATTGAACGCTTACAAATACATGAGAATAGTAGCTATGCGTTGACCCCCATTTTTAGTGTTGAATTCATCAAGAAAGTAGTCATAGTGAGGCTCATATTTTTGACCAGCTTCATAGTGGAGAACTTGTAGGTCTTCTCCGTTCTCTGAAATTTCAGCCTAAGCTTAGTGTGGCAATTCTTAGGATAACAAGAAATAACATAAACAAGGACCATAAAAGAAAACATGTAGATATCACGTGATCTCTGTGCACACTTTCATCCAGGTTGAAGCTGAGGACAAAAAGAGTCTTACAATACAAAGCAGTATAACTCCATATCAATGTACTTAAGTCATGCCTGCAGGTATGAATGTGTAATCTGCTATTCTTTTTTCAATATCAGTGGTAATTTTATCCTGTCCCCTCCTTAAAAACATTCCGGAACTTGTACGAGCCCTGCAACATGATGACACCAATGTTGATAACCAAGCCAAGAATAATACAAAAAGGACAGCAGTTAAAAGTATAAACTCGAATTTCTTCAGATAAAATCTACTGATATGCAAATACAAGCAATGAACGGAGTCTGAAGAACAAACCTGCTATCTTTACTCTTGCCTGTCTTGCTGTCAGCAACTGATGATTTTTCCATGTGAGGTTTGGCAAGATCTATCAGATGCTTGCATTCTTCCTTGGACTGTTAAAAAAACATGGATTAAATAGTCAGTTACGGGTCAATCTGAAGATATAACTTAGGCAGATATTGATCTCTTACATAAAACTGGGAGAGGATAAAAAAGTGAAATCAATTGTTGCGAATTGTGGTATTACCATTGAACCTTGTATAGGTAATTCTGAAAAGAAGTCTTATATAACTAAAGTTACTATAATATGCTTGACAGCATCAAATTGGAGTTACAAAAGCTATTTGTTCAAAGTAAACTGATGTTTTCTCATCTGCAAAATACAATACAATACATGTTGAAAGCTCTTTTTATGTTCTTAACTCAAGCCTGCACTTTGCTGTCCCAAAAAAGTCATAACAAATAATACAGCAATCACACAATTATCAGCAGAAACATTTCGAATCTGCCATCAATAATTTTCACTTACATATTCCACCAATATTTAAAAAGCAAGACCCAACCAATTATCAAAGAATTAATAATTCAAAACAATTTAAATCAAAAACTGACCAAGAAATTGTGGTAAATGAAAGCCCTTGGCTCCCACGATAGCATCTCAGTCCACTGCTCTCCTCTTTTTCTCGATCTCCCTCCTTCTCTTCTGCCATATCAAAAAAACAAGCAAAAGATCTTCTTTCAATAAAAATTAGAAAGAAAAGCAAAATAATTTATACAGTTCACTAATCTTTCCCCGAGCATAAAAAGAATGGAACCATATCGGACCGCACCAGAGCCAATGGGTGTAGTCCGGTGCGGTCCATCACTGTGGTTCCATATATAGAATTACGATAAAATTACATGTCTAAGTTCACGCGCTTGAATTTGATGCGATCACCGATACTCGACGACTCATCATCGGAGCCAACAGGTAGATAGAGGATTCCGAGAGCCAATAGCATTAATAATATAATTGTAAGCATTAATAACATAAGTAGCACCAACGTCACCGCAGAGGATCTCTTCCCTTGATGCCGATTACTCCTCCCCTTGGCCATTAATTCAAGAAAAAAAAGAGTAAAAATTAAAACTCTAGAAAAATTCGATTTTAGCCAAAGAAAAAATTGATTCAAATTGCTTCAAGTGTGAAGTAGATTTTGTCCGTTAAAACTTGAATCAGGGAACGCAGCGGCTATAAATATGGTTGCTGGTAAGAGGAAGATGACCGAAAAGACCGATATGTCCTTAATATGTCCACGTATTCGGGTCCAAGCTGGGATAATTTTGTCATTCTAATTAATGTCATTTTTATGTTTTATATTTTTGGATATAACTTATTAATTAGCCTGGTTTGATTTAGATAAAATTAGATTTTTAATAAATTTTGATAAAAATTGATGAAAATCATTTCTGAGGAGGGATTAATTTCTTCAGATATTTATTATTTAATTTTTTTTCTTTTTGGGAAGCTGGAATTATCCACCTGTTTCTATTCCATTTTTCAAATGCATTTTTTTATTTCATTATCCAGCCGTTTTTTCTATCAAAAATACGATAACGCATACAATTAATTGAAAGGTAACCTTTTAATTGAAATATTATTTTTCAATAAAATATTTTTTTACATGTACCAATATATTATTATTATTATTATTATTATTATTATTATTATTATTATTATTATTATTATTAACCATATATTCTTCAAAAATATTACTTTTCACAATTTATTATGAAAAAAAAAAATTAACGTCAAAACAGCCCCAAATTGGTTAGAATTACTAATCCCTTATTACCCGTTACTGTAACTTTTGTTGTTTATAAATACTCGAAGTCACTTGCACATTTCGATAGATCAACAAGTATTACGTACTTTTTCATCGTTTATTTTTATCTATTTATAATTTAAACTATTGCACCAAATTTAGTAGATTAAATTTATCAATCAAATATGCCACTGCTGTTAGTGCCAGTTTTTCTAAATGATAACCTTAATTCATGGCAACATTGGCTGACATATCGAGCCACAGCAAGAGGCTTGCCCAGAATCGCAGGAAGCACAGAAATTGCATACATCTGTTGTCTGTAGTTGGCTTCAATCGTCTTCCAATTAATAGACAAAAAATTGACATGCATACCTCATTTGGGAAATATAAAACAACTAAGGGATTTTTCTCTTCGTATTTCAATTTTTCGTTTTCTATTTTGAATTTCTTTTGAGTTTTGTTTTGTGAGGATCCATTTTGAAATTATTAAAAATGTGTTCCTTTTATCAATGTGAAAAATTATTTTAAAAAATGAACACATAGAAAACTTGCTCTCTCTCGTCTCATAGTGGTGGTGTGCGGTGATTTTTTGGTCGGTGGCATGGCTGTTACAAAATGGTTTTGGGTTGGTGGCGTGGTGGTGTGCGAAGGTTTTGGATCGATGTCGTCGTGGTTGTGGCGATGACGTGCCCAACTTCTTCTGTTGTGGTGGATTTGGGCAGTACCTCTTCTGTTGTTGTGGCTGTGACGTCGCCAGCGGTGGTTTTGGGTGCTGCAGCAGTGTGGTGCAGGTGGTGTGTGCAGACAAAGATGACGATGGTTGTTAGTAGCTTAATCGAAAACACCCAAAACATATTTTGAAATTTTGATTTGATTTTAACTGAAAACACTCAAAACGACATTTTTAACATTTTCGATTTTCTTTGTAAATTTTAAACTTGTTTTTCGAAACTCATTTGGGAAAATAGGTAAGTAAACTTTTTTTCACTATTTCGAAAAATCGAAAACAGAAAACATGATGAAAACGGCAAAGAGAACAACCCCTAAATACTTTAACAACCATAACGGAATGGTAAAGTGAAAAGTTGGGCATGTTCGGTAAAACAGATCCCGCATGAATGAACTAAAATATGATTCTAGTCATTTCTACAACCGTGTATCAATCGTGCAATGAATGTATAATCACATCACTTGTTTGATAAGATGATGAATATGCTTCTCCATGAATCCAACACCCTGCAACCTTTTCATGCTGAAAGGGGAAAACAGAGAAAATGAAAGCGGAAACATATTTAAAGATAAATACAATTGATACCAGATGTTATGTGAAGAGAAGCACGATGTCATTTACGTGCAACTGAGAGTACAGGATCTATTGGACATCGTAGGATGAACAAGGAGAAGAGTGCCCAAGGAAAATGTCTTATTTCTTCACATACTTGCATGATCAACTACATGAGAAACTTCTTGACCTCCAACCATGGATATAAAAACTTTTGTTCGCTATCAAAGATCATAATCCACAACACTACTACCGAAATCTGCATAAATGTAGCCAATAAACTTTTATGCCAGCATTATGATATAGGTGGAAAACACGAGCAAGATTTTCATTTTGCATCAAACTAAAAACCAGGTAAAGTACAGCTAATGTGTCATAACCCAAAGGGCTTTGAGTGCAATACATTCGTGCAAACATACATCACGACAATGATCTGGTAAGCACGCACGCACGCACTTGATTGATTGTATTCTTTTAACATCGATCAAATTCTTTCTTCCAAATTTTCAGCTAAACGCAAAAAGCAATCATAGGAATGAAGCGAGAATACCTACACATATTAAGTCTATACTTTCTAAATATAAATATAATTTACAGCATTCCTAGGACTAAAAAACTCAATAAATTCATTTATTTAATATCATCAATGCCAGTGACTTCTGATGAGCTATCAGGCCCATAGGGCAATATGCTCCAGTTCACGAAGCTGATATTTGATTATTTAACTCAGTATAAAAAAAATGAATAAATATATAACATAATTAAACTAGAAAAAAAGTCCAACAGAAGAAGAAGAAACAATATTCCTGGGTGCAGTCACCTAGCAGTTTATTAGAACCATGTCACCAAATAAGATAAATCATAAACTCTTCTAATATACAAAGAAACGGGACATCTATCTCCAGTGGCACCTAATATTCCGATTGCTTATGAAGATCCTTTGCAAGTGTCTTTAATATTCTACCATACCTTATTCATTTTAACATTTATCCTTCTATTACTTTCCACCCAAATATGAGAAATAAACTGGTAGAATTCTGCCCAAAGAAACAGTAATTTCATGCTCAACACAGCAACTAATCCACAAAATGGAGCATAAAACTGTAAAGGAAAAAAGATATATTAGGAAGGAAATGGTATGTATTACATAAAACTGAGAACAGTACAAAGAAAAATGAAAATGGCAGGTTTTGAGAGCTGCCCCTCTCCCCAGTGGTTAGAAAATTCCCACCCTCTGAATGAATCTTCTAGACTTTGTTACCTCACTTTTATTCTATCCTAAGAACTCTGACATCAGCATAACTCATTCCTCATAAAATCTAACAGCCCTGATTCCCTAAAACAGCCACATCATAGTTAGCTAGAACCCCTTCTTATGACGCATCTCATACATTAATCATATAGGTGGCTTATCATAAACCCATAAATTTCGAAATCCCGTTCTCAGTCATGTACCTAAGAACTCAACTAATCTGCAATTCCAGCTGAAACATCCTCGTTAATAGGCCAAGACATTGATCACTAGACTTGAAGTCATATTTCATTGTAAAGCTATGGTCAAAATGTATGTGATTCAAAAATAAAGTTACCTTCAGCAAAACAATTATATGGCATTTTGTAAAATTCCTTGCGCAATTGATAACATGGCATGTAAACTGCCAAGTCTACAGATACAAAAATTCAAGAAGTAAATAATTGAAACCATAACGGAGGACCTAATAAGACACAATCTAGAGGGAAATGTCAGCAAACCTGTTATCTTGTTAACAAAATGTCAGGCTGGCATCTAATTCAATATTCCGTAAAGTGCATAATTATTAATTTCACTTTTCCATACCCTCCTAATCCAGGGGCAAGAATTATTGTTTCAGCAATTCAACCAAACAATAGTTCAGCATCCCAAGTTACGAACTGTCTGTTTTCCCTATCTCATTAAAAAAAAAAATGGCTTTTGCAAATCTTTGGATTTTTCAACCTTAACACATACAGATAATCATTGGTAATTTAGTCCTCAAAAGTCACCACTTTTTACCCAGCATTGACAATCCACTGGACTCCGTATTGACTAGCAGTACAGCGATCATCTAGCTTCCTTCACTTGCAGAAATAACTCTCACTAGGCTTCCTCCGATAGACAGTGAAGCAAATCCTAAACTTCATTAACAATTAAATGGACTCAGTTTGACTACTTGCAGTAACCCAACCAACTAAGATTTTTCATTTATAGAAAAAATTGCCACTAGTGTTCCTCCAACAAAGAGTGAAGCACATACTCAAAAATTGTGTTTGGGCTGATAAATTCAGATTTCAGGATGAATTTAATCAAGGATGAACTAAAGAACTCGCGAATTTCAGATTGGTTTCTATTATCAGATTGGTTTCTATTATAATCATTGACTGGGTAGCAGAGACGTGGTTTAGTAATTACAATAAGTGGATTTTTAGGAGGAAAAAGAAAATTAGAGAAGGATAAAAGGATTGTGAATTTCATATTCATCATAAATAGTTTTATAATGCTTATTCTTTTTGGCTAACAATTTCAAATCATATTGGGTATAACTACGCAGCAAATGCAAGGATTCGAGATTACACAGGACCAAAATCTTACGCAAATTATGAACAATAAATACCAAATAACTCATTCACAAATAAATTTGCACAGATTATGAAATCCTGCCAGAAAAACAGAAATCCAATCTCCTAAATAATATCAAGAAACTTGTAATGTCTCCAATTACTTCCTGGTTCTTTCTTCACTTTTTCACTTTTCTCCACAATCAGACGGTTGGGTCTCAAATCCTACCTATTTCCAACACTATGTCACCACATTAAAACAAACCCATCAATTTTCACTTTTGCCTTTGCCAGAAATGATTGCATCTATAGTTTCAATAAAATCCATCGAAATTAAAATTAATCAACAAAATAATTGAAATTTAATTCATTTATATTACCAAAAAAACGTCAGCGACGATTTGATTCATTTCTTTCCTTCTCAATTTGCTGCTTTTGCTTCTCGACAAGCTTATCAAGAGCCGACTGCACAGCATCCCGCCCTCCAATCAACAGCCGGGTAACAATTTCCGGATCCTTCTCGAACCTGGCCTCTTCGAACTCCTTTCTAGCATTCTCTCTCAATACATCGCGCCAGAGGACACCTCGAGAATCCAGCCACGTGAAGTAGCGGGTAGCTCGTATAATATCTCGATACAGGCTCAGCGCCTCGCGGCGATTGCTAGTGAGTCGCTGCCGAGTCAGCAATTCATTCTCTTCAGAATCCTTTTTATCTTTTTGGACTAGGTGTCGGTCAAGGAGTTCCTCCACGGTGTCCGGGCCGTTGTGTATAAATTGACGGCGGAGGTGGTGGTGGAGTGATTGGGTGCGGCGGAGGCGATTTAATGCGGTGGCTATGGGTCGACATTTTTGGAGTTTTGTGCTCATTTCTATTTTGTTTTAAGTTACAGTGCCTGGCTTTCTTTAATACGGTTGACAAGTATTTCTTTGAAGTCGTGTTTATTTACACCAAACAAAACACGTTATACGCGGACAAAAAGGGGGGGCATGCTTCATCGGAGATTTTACCTGCTTCCTCTTTCCATTCTCTGTGAAACATCGGATTAGTCTTTGGACCTCGTTTTGTATAAGGAAATTCAGCGGTAAAGAAGCCTCCAATTCCAATGGCTCTCACCAAACTGAACTCGCGCTTAACATTGTCTCACCATTCCATTTTTCCTCTCTCCAAACGCGCCCTAAAGCCCTATTCTACCTCCTCAGACGCACTAGACCTCCAAAACGAAGCCGACAGCGCCAGCGCCAACACCAACGCCGACTTATCCCCGGTGGAAACTTTAAGCGCCGATAAATTCTATTCCTTAATCAAAGACCATTACAGGAAAAACCCTAATCCCTTAAACCCTAGCAATAACCCCTTAAACCCTAGTGTAACATTCCCGACACTTTCTTACGAGTTCTCCAAAATCTCCGTTGTCAATTCCCTCTCCCCTTCCTTAATCCGCTGTGTACTTGAGAAATGCTCCGCCCTCCGCCATGGTATTCCCTTTATTCAAGCACTTGCTTTCTTCAATTGGGCAACGTCACCATCGAATTTGTCTGAAATTTCACCTTTATTGGTGGAGGCCTACAACAAAATGATCGACCTTTCTGGAAAGGTGCGTCATTTTGATGTCTCCTGGCACTTTATTGATTTAATGAAATCGAAAAGTATAGAAATCCCAATTGAAACTTTCTCGATTTTGATTCGCCGTTATGTTCTTGCTGGGTTGGCTGCGGAGGCCATACATGCTTTTAATAGAATGGAGGATTATGGTTGCAAGCCTGATCGCAATGCGTTTTCTATAGTGATTGGTATATTGTGTAAGAAAAGAAGAGCGGTGGAAGCACAAGCATTTTTTGATAGTTTGAAGGATAAGTTTGAGGTAGACATTGTGTTGTATACCAGTTTAGTGCACGGGTGGTGTCGGGCTGGGAATATTTCTGAGGCTGAGAGGGTGTTTGGGGAAATGAAGACGGCTGGTATTCAGCCCAATGTGTATACCTATACCATTGTGATCGATGCTTTGTGTAGATGTGGTCAAATTACAAGAGCACATGATGTTTTCTCAGAGATGATCAATGTGGGATGTGTACCAAACACAGTTACGTTTAACAATTTAATGCGAGTTCATGTAAAGGCTGGGAGGACTGAGAAAGTGTTGCAAGTGTATAATCAGATGAAGAGGCTTTCATGTGAGCCAGATGTGATCACGTATAACTTTTTGATAGATAGTCATTGTAAGGACAAGAATCGGGAAGAGGCAATTAAGGTGCTTAATACGATGGTTAGGAAAGGATGTGAGACAAATCCCTCTAGTTTCAATCCAATTTTAAGGTGCATTGCAGAAGCCCAGGATGTGAATGCTGCACATCGATTATTTGCCAAGATGAAGGAGTTAAATTGTAAGCCAAATACTGTGACGTATAATATATTGCTCCGGATGTTTGCTGAGTCTAAATCGACGGATATGGTTATTAAAATTAAGAAAGAAATGGACTTGAGTGATGTTGAGCCTAATGTGAATACTTTCAGAATTCTGATTTCAGTGTACTGCAAAATGGGTCACTGGAACAATGCATACAAGTATCTCAAAGAGATGGTTGAGGAAAAGCGTTTGAGACCTGGTATGCCAGCCTGTAAAATGGTTTTAGAGCAGTTAAGGAAAGCAGGGCAGATAAAGAAGCACGAGGAATTGGTAGAAAAAATGGTGGGCTTGGGGTTTATAACTCGTCCCTTGTAGGAATAGTGATCCTGTGTTGATCATATGGCTAATTTTGCTTTTGTTAATTCATCATTAGAAATTCTTTTCTTCAAATCTTGTGAGTTTTGCAGAAACCATTTGCTTTGATACAGGAAATTGTAGATCTGAAATTTTGTTAGCTCTGCCAATTGCCATTCCAGTTTTGGAGTATCTTCATTGTAGTGCCAACAGATAACTATTTCCATAATTCAAGTTATCAGATACATTATGGTACTTCTCTTGATAATTGAAGTTTTAATATTATATCAGGCATCATGGTTCGTGTCTATAATTATTTGGAATGCATGTCTTAAAACTTAATTGAAGATGTTTATAGTGACATGAAATCTGATTTTAAAATGTTTGCTAGTATTTCATCTTTATTTCAGTTTTCTTGCTTTGACATATTGGTGATGCCAATTCATCATGGCTTAGCTTCCTTACCTTGATTTATCCTTCCTTTGTTGCTGATCAGAGGGCACGGCCATTGCCAACCGACAACCATAAAACCAACCATCTTTTCTGATTATGTGAATATGCTTCAGAATGGCAGGCCTGCTAGGAACATGGATCGACCTCGAACATGGTCTAAGCTCATCTACAGGCCTCTGTTGCCAATTTGTGAACAGAAGATCAATGGCATGTTTGGTACAGCTTAAAATTCAATTAAAATTGAAGATATAGTCGTTATTGGGTCTCATCCGTCTAATAAAAATCAACTATAACGGCTAATTTTTCAATTTTAATTCGATTTTAATCTCTACCAAACACTCTCCAAATGTTTTGAATGCTCAAACCGCTTAAATATTTCTTTTAACAGGTTACCCCTATTTTGACTGTTCAATGAAACATTTTTATTATTTTATTCCGTCATTGCCATGGATATGCATGTGAAGATTGCTAAGAGAGTGAATTTTGAAGTAGGAGAATGTTCTTGTGCTTATTTTCATAAATAAGACTAATTATTCTGTTGTTATTTCTGCTGCATTTTGACCTGGGTTTCGTACAAGTTAATCCAGAAAGTGGGACTTTATGAGAATTCCTGCTGCTGGAATCACTGGGTAGCTTTTGGGAAATGAAAAGACACTGTGTGAACTAAAATGTAAGTGCATTTCTGAATCTCCACATCCTGTGTGATATATGAGCCTCACAATATTGAAATGTAAGCTCTAGGGACAATAAATATTTTCTTCTTCTGGGCTTGTATTTATGGTATAGAAGTCTT
This sequence comes from Fraxinus xanthoxyloides, assembly GCA_903798325.1. Lineage (NCBI taxonomy): Eukaryota > Viridiplantae > Streptophyta > Magnoliopsida > Lamiales > Oleaceae > Fraxinus > Fraxinus xanthoxyloides. The sequence goes on from CAIGRL010042235.1 coordinate 10,308, forward strand.
GGCCCTTTTTTTGGGAAATAAAAGTTCAGCAGTTCATTTTTAACTCAATAATTGGTACATCTCTGATCTGATGGATCCGTTTGAGGGTATTACGAACTTCTCAGTAGGCAATAGGCTATACGTTTGGATCTAATTGCATTGTATGTTATATTAGGACCTCGCAGTGAATCGAATGAATTGACATAAAAGGTTTAATTTGTCATTCATGTCACTTGTACAGACAGAAAAATAATAATAATAATAATAATAATAATAAATAAATAAATAAATAGGCCAGCATATGACTCTTTACATAGATTATCCCAAAATCTTCCATAGGACTCTTTTTCCTATAGAATTCTGTGGACGTATTTGATTAATATTGACGGGCTTTAGTGTCTATAATGATTAATTTTCATGGAGTAATATTTGTTTAAAGTTGTGTGCTTCGAGTTCGACCTGTTAACAACATGATTCAATCTTAGTGTACCTCAAAGATGAAAACAATGGAAAAGGAAATCCTTTTCTTCATTTCTCATGCATTAATATAAAAGAAGTAAAGTTCACGTGTATATACAACAAAGAACGAGGAAGAAAATCATCAGAGAACTCAAGCTTTGATGAACACCTCAACAGAAGTTTCATGAATGGGACTTCTCAAGCACAGGAAAAGCAAGATCAGCAAAAAGAAACATGTTTCACAGCCGGCAACCAACACCAACACCAACTGTGGCACCGCTGAAGAAGAAACCGTCATCTGCCATTCTGAATATTTTTAGCAGTGGAAAGCTGGCTGGGGGAAAAAAATTTGCAAGTAGTCGGGATACTTTCGGCACTACATGGCTTCTAAATAAAGTCTTTATAACGATTTTCCAAAGTGGTGATGGTAGGATTATTTGAAAGAGTGGCAGGGGGCACAAACCAGGGGTGTCGTAAGGGGGCAACAGGATAGGATTTAAGGTCTGCAGTTTAGATACGAATTGGTCTTGGAGGTAGAGAGAGAGGTCCAAGATTTGAACTCCTTTTGGCTATTTGAGGCGCAATCCGGATTATCGCCAGTCGTCACGCCAGATTGAGAAAGATTTAAGTATAAAAATTTTGGCTCAGATTTGAACCATGCTTATTTTCAACATCCCAAAATATTTTGTCCATTAATGTCTGTGCCCATCATCTGTAAATTGTTGCAGCAAAATAAATGTACAAGTAACATTCAAGAAAATATTTGCATAACCAGACAAATATCTTAGATCAACTAACACATGATGCAATTTCAAATCCAATGATTAGTAAATATTGGATATATCATCACCGCGGAGTGTTAAATCAACTAGCCTGGAAATTAAATGTAGAGAACTTCAACTACTTCCAAGTGTATATATAAAAAAAAATACAAAAAACGAGATAATTATCATTGACAAACTAAAAATCCCAGACAAGTTTGGAATTTTCCTAAATTTTAAGCTTAGCCAATCATGCTGATCTAGTTTACAGTTACTTTACCAACCATACCAGCACCCAGATGAGGAGCACAGTAGAAACTGTAGGTTCCTTTCTGTGTCAGTCACTGAAAAAGTCTCTCCAGCTGAATTCAGCAGATCCTCTTCCGGCATTGAGATCTTGGACGCATCAACTCCGGCCGGAACTTCATCCTCATCGAAGACAACGTTGTGGGGGAATCCAGCATTGTTCTTGAACACAATTTTCTCTCTGTAAGGGAAAAGAACCTCAAAGTATAAACCGAAGCAAATAGAATATTCACCAAGAACGAATTCAGAACAGATTCACACCAAGTAAATTCAAATTCAATTAGGGCTCAGAAATTCATTGTACCCTTCTGTACAAAGCAATAACCACAAAGAGATCTCAATCCACAATCTCAACCCAACACCGGTTACTCAATGGCACGAAGACATTCTAGGGCCAAAAACCGGACTGCATCTCTCTCACCCAAAAAACAACCACAAAGGTAAATCATACAAGTTAAGAATTCCAAACCGGAAGTTAAATCCACTCAAGATTCACAAAGAAGAAGGAGAAGAGAAAACACGAAGAAATCTCANCAAAGCAATAACCACAAAGAGATCTCAATCCACAATCTCAACCCAACACCGGTTACTCAATGGCACGAAGACATTCTAGGGCCAAAAACCGGACTGCATCTCTCTCACCCAAAAAACAACCACAAAGGTAAATCATACAAGTTAAGAATTCCAAACCGGAAGTTAAATCCACTCAAGATTCACAAAGAAGAAGGAGAAGAGAAAACACGAAGAAATCTCAGGAACAGAAACAGCCAGAAACTTTTCCAGAAACGACGCGAGAGAGTGAAAATCTGCCCCGAAAATGACGCTCCAACTGGTATATAAAAGAGTCCAAATTAAACACCAACATGCAGCCCATTTATCTCAAGGGCCAGAGCAGCTCTAATGATTGGGCTGGATTAGGTCAGGCCTTTTTGGGCCATTGCTTTGTGGTATCGGGCAATGGTTTAATCTTTCCAGAAATATGGGCCAAGCCCAATTCATCATTGCCCATAGTTAAATACAAATGACAAAAATGACATCAATATCCAAAAAATCTCCCCCTTGATGCCAATGCCATAAACCACCAAACACATTATTGATTCATAACACCAACACCAAGTATGTTAGTACCTGCAAAACACAAAGTTACTCAGTATCAATCTTTAGAATTTGCAAACATGATTTAAACTTGGAAAGAGGTAATACCTTTGTTCCCATATCCGCGGGATTGAATTGTGTAGGAATT
>CAIGRL010042327.1:0-14092 GCA_903798325.1 Fraxinus xanthoxyloides
GGGGGGGTTTAGAACGCCAGAAACCCCGAGCTCTCTTCGGGGTTGGAAGGAGAGGTATTTTTTTGTTAGGGCCCAAAACCCTGATCAAACATTTAGCCCGATCTCCATTAATCCCGAACTTGGTGAACAAGTATCGGGGACGAAGTCGAGCCTAGCGAGGGTGTCAGAGCCCTCGAGCTCATAACCCTGAAGGTACTTTTATTTTTAATTTATTTATTCTGAACCGACCTCTGCACGCTAGTCGTCACCTCGAGACTTATCATTTCGCTTTTTGATCGTGCAGGCCCTGAGCATGGCCCGAGGTTTATCATTGAAAAGCCTAGGAGCCTCGAGTAGGGTGGTCGAGCTCGAGGCTTTGAATGAGGAGAAAGAGAAGAGGATCTGCGAGCTCGAGGTCGAGCGCGATCATGTCCGGGTCGAGATAAGAAAGGCTTGGGACCAGATTAGTGAGGCAAAGGATGCGGTCGAAGAGGCTAAGGTCGAGCTCGTTCATGCGAAGAAAGAGTTCGAGGGTCAGTTGGTTGAGGCCCGGGCTCAAGATGTTGAAGACTTCAAAAACTTCGAGGAACAGAAGGCTCTACTCGGGCAATACGGTTCGGGTTCTTACTTTTATGGCCTGAGGCTAGCTCGATCTTTTTTGTGAACAAAGCTCCCCGAAGACTTGGAGCCCGTGATTGAGGATCCGAAGTTGGTGAACGAGCTGGCCAATGAGCTCGAGTTATCTTCCTCAGAGGTTGAGGTTGATGTTGATGATGGAGAGGATGTTGAGATCCACGAGCCAGAAAACGCTGCTGATGCCACCGATCTAGATTAGGCCATCGAGCATGATCTGTAACTTTTGTATTTTCTGAATTTTTGTAAGTTCCTGGCTCGAAACGGGGTCTTGTATTTTTGTTATTAATGGAATTTTATATTCGATCTTTTGTCCATGTTGTGTCTTTAACTCGAATGATACCCATCCCCGACGGCGATAGGATGTATTCGTGGTTTTAACCCAAGTAGTTCGAGTCTTGTAGTTGCGAAGAGCTCGAGCGTGTTACTTAGGCGAGTTTTCGCCAAGTAGCTCGAGTATTTTTTATGCAAAGAGCTCGAGCGTGCTATTTGGGTGGTTTTAACCCAAGTAGGTCGAGTCTTGTAGCTATTTTTGATGCAAAGAGCTCGAGCGTGTTATTTAGGTGGTTTTAACCCAAGTAGATTGAGTCTTGTAGCTTCAGAGAGCTCGAGCGTGTTACTTGGGCGAGTTTTCGACAAGTAGCTCGAGTATTTTTGATGCAAAGAGCTCGAGCGTGTTACTTGGGTGGTTTTAACCCAAGTACGTCGAGTCTTGTAGCTACAGAGAGCTCGAGCGTGTTACTTGGGCGAGTTTTCGACAAGTAGCTCGAGTATTTTTGATGCAAAGAGCTCGAACGTGTTACTTGGGTGGTTTTAACCCAAGTAGGTTGAGTCTTGTAGATGCAGAGAGCTCGAGCGTGTTACTTGGGTGAGTTTTCGACAAGTAGCTCGAGCATTTTTGATGTAAAGAGCTCAAGCGTGTTACTTGGGTGGTTTTAACCCAAGTAGGTCGAGTCTTGTAGCTGTAGAGAGCTCGAGCGTGTTACTTGGGTGAGTTTTTGACAAGTAGCTCGAGTATTTTTGATGCAAGGAGCTCGAGCATGTTACTTGGGTGGTTTTAACCCAAGTAGGTCGAGTCTTATAGCTACAGAGAGCTCGAGCGTGTTACTTGGGCGAGTTTTCGACAAGTAGCTCGAGTATTTTTTATGCAAAGAGCTCGAGCGTGTTACTTGGGCAAGTTTTCGACAAGTAGCTTGAGTATTTATCCCGACCTCCTTTTTGTCATTATTACGGGTAGTCAATGTTTTACCGCAGGTCGTGGTCGAGCTTCAGGCATAGTTATCGAGACAAGGGTCTGCCGTATTGGACTTGAGTGTTCTAAAATAACGAATGTTACATGCCATATAAGCTATATATAGGAATTAAGAGCATATCTGCGCATGCGGCTATTGAAAGCGAAATAACTGTAAAACAGAACACAAAACAAGCTAGGCTTCCCACAACCAACTATTTGTAGTAAATTTTTAAGTTATCAGCATTCCAAGGCCTTGGAAGTGGCTTCCCAAAGGTGTCCCTCAAACTGTATGCTCGTTCTCGTACTTTTCATATGACTTCGTAAGGCCCTTTCCATGCGGCCCCTAACTTGCCCGGTGGGTGACCAACGGGCGCAGCTTTCCGAAGCACTAGATCTCCAACTTTAAATCTCCTTGTCCTGACCCTACTGTTGAAATGCTTGGCTGTTCTGTTCTGGTAGCTTGCGGTCCTTATAGAAGCTTGCTCCCTTACTTCCTCAAGTAGGTCAAGATGTTCGGTTGTTTGCCCTGCAATACATGACTCAATCATCCTTTGTGTTGGAAGGCCAACTTCGATTGGTACCGTAGCTTCTACCCCAAAGGCTAACATGAATGGGGTTTCACCGGTTGGGGTCTTGTGAGAGGTCATGTATGTCCATAGGATGGCGGGGAGTTCTTCTGGCCAACTTCCCTTGGCATCCCCAATCCTGGTCTTGAGGTCCTGTAGTATGATCCGGTTGGTTACTTCAGTGAGGACGTTGCTCTGGGGGTGTGAGACTGATGTCAGGCGGTGGTCGATCCTGAGGTTGGTGCAAAAGCTTCTGAATTGCACGTTATCAAATTGTCTCCCATTATCCGTTATCAATACTTTGGGTATCCCGAACCTGTAAATAATGGTCTTCCATACGAATGATCTAACCTTTGGCTCCGAGATGGTTGCCAACGGCTCGGCCTCTACATACATTGTAAAGTATTCGACCGCTACAATAACGAACTTCAGTTGACACCTGGCCAAAGAAAAAGGCCCGAGGATGTCGACTCCCCATTGCTCGAAGGGCGCAGCTCAGGAGATGGACGTTAGCTATTTAGAGGAGATATGTATGACGTTGCTGAACCTTTGGCACTTGTCACACCTTTTGACGTAGTCTGAGGTGTCTTGCTTCATATTAGGCCAGTAGTACCCGTACCTTATGAGTTTGTACGCCAGTGCATGAGCCCCTTGATGATTTCTGCATACGCCTTCGTGAACCTCTGCTAAGGCTTGAAGGGATTCGGAGGGCTTAAGAAACCTTAAGTAGGGTAAAGTAAGACTTTGGCAAAATAAAATACCTCCGATAATACAATCCTTGCTGTTCTAGCCTTCATGCTTCTTATGGTAGGCTTCTGTTGTTCAAATATTCTACTATCGGGTCCATCCAAGAGGGCCCGTCATCAATGTCCATGTTATTAGGTTTCAAGTTGATACTGGGCTCTATTACTATCTTCAATGCACCGTCCTGTCAAGTCCATTCGTTCCCATAAACATGAGTCTAGATAGGGCATCAACTTTCGAGTTATCAGCTCTTGCAATCTTTGTAATCTCACAACTCTTGAACTTCCTTCGGAGGTCATGCACCTTCAAGCAGTACAGGCTCATCTTTTCATCTTTCCTTTCAAAAGTTCCCTCGGTCTGGCCGACCACAAGTTGGGAATCACAAAATACATTAACGTTCTCTAATCCGAGGTTGTGTGCCAACTCCAGTTCTAGGATGACGGCTTCATATTCCGCTTCGTTATTGGTGGCTTCAAATTCAAACCTGAATGCACATTGAATTTCAGTTATTCCTGTCGGGTCAATGATGATAACGCCGGCACCCGACCCCAAACTATTCGATGCTCCATCAACATATATTTTCCAAACCTCAGAGGTCATGCTCGAGTCACCAACACGTGGCCCCTGAGTTCTAGGGGTAAGCTCCGCAATGAAGTCTGCCAATGCTTGCGCCTTGATCGCTGGACGAGGCTTGAACTCTATGTCGAACTCTCCTAGTTCGATCGCCCATTTGAGTAATCTCCCCGAAACATCCGGTTTCTGAAATATGTGGCTTAGTGGCTGGTTAGTGAGGACAACAATTGGATGGGACTGAAAGTACAGGCGGAGTTTTTGGGCCGCCACAACCAAAGCAAGAGCAAGTTGTTCAGCCAATCTGTACCGAGTTTCTACATCTAGGAGTACTTTGCTTACGTAGTATATAGGCCGCTAGACCTTACCGACTTCTTTTACTAGAACCGCACTTTCAGAGACAGCCAAGTACAGTAGCAACATATCACCAGGTTCTGGTTTAACGAGGACCGGTAGGGTCGCTAAAGTTTTCTTCAGCTCTTGAAAAGCTGTTTTGCACTCTTCATTACATTCAAAGCTTTGGTTACCTCTTAGGATTTTGAAGATGGGAAACATTTTTCCGCTTTACGAGACATAAACATGTTTAGCGCTACAACTCGACCTGTTAATTTCTGGATATCCCTCCTATACCTTGTTGGTTCCATTGAAACCAATGCTTCTATCTTGTCAGGATTGGACTCTATCTCTCTATGGGTGATCATGAATCCCAAGAATTTACCGGACGCCATCCCAAACGCACACTTAGCAGGATTTAGCTTCATCTTTTACCTTCATAGTGTAGCAAACACCTCCTCTACGTCGGTAACATGACAGTCTACCTACCTACACTTGACAACCATGTCATCGACGTAGGCCTCAACGTTCTTTCCGATCATGTTGGCCAAGACTTTATTGATGAGTCTTTGATAAGTAGCTCCTGCGTTTTTGAACTCGAATGGCATGACCTTATAACAGTAGATGGTTGAGTCCGCCATAAATGAGGTCTTCTCCTGATCTTCCTCTGATATTAGAATCTAGTGGTATCCAGAAAAAGCATCCAAGAAGTTGTATAACTTGTGACCCGAGGTACTGTCCACAAGATTGTCAATTCGGGGTAGGGGGTAGCTGTCCTTGGGGCATGCTTTGTTTAGGTTAGTGATGTCGATGCAGACCCACCACTTTCCGTTGGCCTTTTTGACCAGGACCACATTGGCAAGCCAATCAGGGTATTGTATCTCTCGTATGAAGTTGACCTTAATGAGTTTTACAATTTCTTCTTGTATGACCTCATTTCATTCTGGCGCAAACTGTCTTTACTGGTCTTGCACCTGGATTTATATCGAGTTTGTGCACAGCGATCATGGGGTCTATTCCAGGCATGTCCTCCACGCTCCAAGCAAATACGTCGACGTGGCGGGCCAAGCAAGTGATGAATTCATCCTTAGTTGTACCGTCAAGACCTTGACCAATGGTAATCTTCCTGCCAGGCTCGAGTTCGACCTCAACCATTTTCTCAACTGGTGCGAGCCTCTCCCAATGGTCGAGCTCGGGCTCCACCTTTGATAACTGCATGACGTCTGACTTTATTTCCTTAATGCTGTGACATAACATTGTCTAGCCACTGCTTGGCTTCCGCGAACCACCCCAACCCCTTTGCTTGTAGGGAACTTTACTGCAAGGTGGAATGTTGAGACAATTGCCTTGATGCCATTCAATAGTGGTCTGCCAAGTATGGCGTTGTAGGCCATAGGTGTGCGAACTACCTGGAACATTGATCTGCGTTACCTGCTTTCCTTCTGACCCCAGGGTGAAGGGTAAGCTAACAACACCTTCTGGAATAACAATATCTCCCCCAAACCCCTAAAGGGGTGTCTTGACCTGCTTGAGCTGCTCTGCCGAGATGCCCATCTTTCCGAAAGCCTCATGTGACAACACATTTGCTGCGCTGCCATTGTCTACTAAGATCCTCTTTACCTCAAAGTTAGCGATGATCGCGGATATAACCAACGTATCATCATGTGGAAAAGACACGCTTTCCAAATCCTTTGCTCCGAAAGCTATGTCCTCCATGGGGCTTATGTCTAGGCTCGAGATAAGGGGGTATGACCTTGCGTACCGCTTACGCCTGTTGTGGGAGTCTCCCCCCGAGGCCGTACCTCCGATAATGATGTTAATTGTTCCTGCGGTCGGTTGCTGATCCCTTTTGTCGCCAGGTGACCTCCCGTTGTTCTGATTGTTCTGGGGGTGCTTGTCTCGACTTACATATGTGCCCAAAAAGCCCCTCTTGATAAGGGACTCGATCTCTCTCTTTAGGGCGAAGCACCGCTCCGTTGTGTGGCCGTGATCTCTATGAAAGTCGCAATATTTACTCTTGTCACGGGTTTCAGGGGGAGACTGTAGTTTGGGAGGCCACTTCAGTCCTTTGAGGTCCTTGATCTCCATCAAAATGTTCGATCTCGTGTTGTTTAATCGGGTAAACGATGTCGGGGAGGCTTCTTATCTTGGTTGGCCTCGAGAAAGGTCCAAACGTTGGGTGGACTCATGGAGCCTCTTCAAATCGGGCTTCTTTACTAGCTGGACGTCTCTCCTTGCAAACATTGTTTCCTCCATGTTAATGTATTTTTCAACCCCGATGAGCAAGTCGGTTATTGATTTCGAAGGAGTTTTTGACAAGGACTTCTTGAACGCTTTACACCTCACTGCGTATGTAAGAGCAGAGATCGCGACAGTGATGTGTAGGTCTGGGATCAGAAATCTTTCCTTGTACTTTGTCATGAAATTGCGAAGAGTCGCATTCGGTCTTTGACACATCTGTATGAGTGATGCGACTATCTTCCTAATGTGCTTGCTACTGGCAAATAAGGTAGAAAACTTGTCAGCCAAGTTTGAGAAAGAGGTTTTGGAGTTGGGCTCTAGCGTGGAAAACTAATCCCTTGCGGCGTTACTGAGTGTCTGAGGAAAGGCTTTACACATTACGGCATCAGGTGCAACCTGTAAGTTCATAACGTCGGTGTATATATTGAGGTGGTTGATGGGGTCTGTCGTCCCATCATACTCCTTGACTCGAGGGTATTTGAAACGATCCGACAAGGGATAGGACAAGACTTTAGGAGTGAATGGTGTGTTAGGGGCGAATCCCGATACTGCTTGGGATTTCTGAAGCATCCCAGCTGTGATTCCCTCTTGAATAATCTTTGCCAGGTCTGCTGGATCCATCGCGACCAATCTCGGATCGATGGGTTCTTGGGGTATGCCCGACGTTCCGGCCTCATAGTGGCTGGGACCTGGAGCCCTAGCATGGGCCATATTGCCACTTTTCGGGGACGGTACTGGAGGTGCGCTTCTCTCTTGTAGCAGCTGAGTTAGTGTGGCCACTTGCTGGCGAAGTTCTTCGAATGCAGCTGGTGTGATTGTTGTGAGCACATGCGTTGGTTCTCCTGACGTAACCTCCTGCGAGTCCAGAATGTCCGTTACAGGGGGTTGGTTAGGAGCGGATGAGCTTGTTGGAAGCTGTCCTGATCGTGTGTTAACCATGGCTTCTGGTAGCGTTTCCCACAGATGGCGCCAATGATGCTACCAAAATTCGTACCTGGGTCAACCCGAACCGGATGGAAGAACTCCGCGTGGTTTGATCTTCAATACCTGAAACAAAGGCGTCGAGGTACGTTCTCGTCGTCCCTCCGATGCTTAAGTCGGTTAAGTATTCGAGAGAAACTTTATGCTGAATGCTTAAAAACTTACCTGAATAATGAGCTGGGTTGCGTTGGGTGGATGCGGAGTCCTAAGAGGACTCAACTTTCTTTATTAAAGGTGTCCTGTTGTGCTAGGATTGTGCTAAGGTGATACAGGGCCAATAGGGAGTTAGCGTTTGAGTTGACCTAGCTTTCTAGGGAAAAGTGTGATGAGGGGAAGGACATGCGAGTTAGGGAGTTGGGTTGTGATCGCTCTGAAGGAGCCCGACCAGACAGGCCCGACCTTAGAACTCACCCAGAAAAAGTAGATAAGGTCGGGCCATTTGGGACGACCTAAACTACGTCCCAATCTCAGTAGTGGGCTAAACGGCCTTTTTAAGGTGGGCTTAGGTCGAGTTCGATTTTGGTATAATCAGTTAGAAATTTGTAGAGCCTTAAGTATATGTTCTGGTGCAATTATTTTCTTGTACTCCCTGTTAAAAATTTTATTTGATTTTGATCAAACAATATTAATAAACTTCGCAATAACAAAAATATATGAAAATCGCACAGATAATTTCATCTTATATCCAAATTACAATCAGGTTGTATAATAGTAGTATTATAAGGAAAATTTGTAGAAATACGTACTGTTGTTTGTGTTTGTACTTCCAGCCTATTGCAAAATAGATGAATTGAATCAGAAAAAGGAATTCAATTGTATTGCGTCGAGAAGAATGAAAATTACAATTTGTACAGTGTACAATATTGTATATGAATAGAGAATACAATCAACAAACTAACTACCTCTAACTTATCCAGTTATACTCTTGTCTGAGCATGCGGTTCCAGTCGACGTATTTTTCACAATTCTGATGGTTATCCGTTAGTATAGGGATGAACGGGCACGTAGAAAATATTCATTATAACAAATATCTAATGCAATCTTCCGTCTGTATATAGTCATTTTGTCTAATGAAACCGATTCAATTAGATATCATAGAATGAAGCATTCTATGTATTTGAGTAAAAAAATTGTATAGTTTGGCCTATAGAAGAAATAGTTTTATGTTAGATTGAATTAGTACCATAAATGTATAATCAAATTAAACAGAAAATGAAATATTATAATAAGTAGTAAAATGTTTAAATACTCATCCGTTGTTTGCCCAAGGTAGGTTAAGGTATGATATCAACTCAATTTGTTTTTTTTTTTTTAATATTTCCTTATATCTCGTCTGTTGTAGGAAAAGTTTGAAGACATTAATAATGTTTGGACTAAATTGAATACTTCATTTTCATGTGCCCTGACCTATTTTGATGTGTGAACATTGTGGCTATAATCATATATCTAGAATTTCATTCACGAAAATTAACAAGAAAAAGATACCAACTATTGCATGGATACGAACATGGAATTAATAGATAATTGTACCTTATCCATGGACGACTAGCTTTTGGCAAATCGCCATTTATGTATTCTCCTAACCGTTAGATCTAGTGAATCTTTACTGTCACTTCTCGTATGCTTATTTGCCACATCATCTGGCGAGTACATTCATTTTCAAATTTGAAATTTAGAATCGTATATTCTTTTAAAACAAGGGCGCAACCATAATTAATGAGCCGCCTCAATAGTTTTAATTATAGGTCAATATTCTAATAGAATAAACAGATATAAATTAAATATATTAAGTATGAAATGAAATTCATTATGATTACTAAACTTTACTAGCCGTAACATTCATATCTTGTGTTGTATCTATTATAGCTTTTAACGTGTTTCTTCCGTAGAGATTGCCAATTCCATAATCCCAATATGCACTGTATAATATAATTTAAATTAGTTTTAAATAAATCAAATGAAAATTATAATATTCAAGCTTATAAAGTAGAATTAGATTGGTTACATCAATGGATTTTGTAATAGCCAATCTCTAATTGTAGTGTATCCCTCCATATGATAGTTTTCTAAAGGATAACTTGTGGATGACGTTGAAGACTATATCTTTTTTTCTTTAGTTTTCTTTTCTTTTGACAACTTTTCAACATGTTCAACTTTTTGAGATTTTGTAGGATGCTTTGGTTCGATACCACGAGTTGGACTCCTATGGACATGAACATCTTGTTGTGAAGAAGCTATAACAGCTTCCATGATTGATTCCCAGTTAGATAATTTGTTGAGCATATTGTTATTTTGTTCATCAATATAAGATTTCACTGAAGTTAAACTGGTATCTACATAAGATTACATACTAAATCGCATCCCTGGGTAGTGTTTTTCTTGTCGCTGTTGCTTGTTGGAAAAATTGTTTCTAGTTCTCAAGAATTGTTTGGTAGTGGACTTCTTTTTTTGTAATTCCCCAGCAATGTGCGCAAACTTGAAATATCCACATAAGGTTGCATGCCAGATTGCATGTACTGATAGTGATCTTGTTGCCAGTTCTGATGTTGTTGAAACATTTCTTTTTGGTTTTGAAGAATTGTCTATTAGTGGGCTTCTTGTCTTTTTGATTCCTTAACGATGTGTGTTTTCAAATTTTCGCACAAACCAGATACATCAGATTCTATATGTTGCTTATATATGTTCAATATCTCTTCCATTTGTTCTTTAATTACATAGTTGGAGCCAATAGAAGTAGAACTCAGTCCAGCTTCACCTGAACTATATGTCCTTGAAGTACCAAGAGCAGTTGGCATGTTATCAGTGTTATCCAGGATTTGTTGTGGTACATTGTTGAATTCTCAGTTGACAATGCCATCTAATATATTATGTTGGTTATCCAGTGGCAATGAAAGAGTTCTATACCATAGTGGTTGCAATTCTTTTTCGGGAGGCTGTAACACTGCAAGTACTTAGATTTATAATTGTAATGAAATATTTAAATGATTTATTCATAATTTCTTTTTGAAAAAGGACAAAAAATATAATTAAATGCATAATGTAATAAACACACATAATTAAATAATTAAATTTACATGTAATTGTGGATTTATAAAAATATAGATCATACCTCTTGGGTAGTCAAAAATTGCATGACTATTTTCTCCATCAATATTTTATTTGGCTTCCATTTGTGCATTCGTGGACTCTACAATGTTTATGTCTACAGAGTCCAAATTTTTGTTCAATTTGTGGAAATGCTTCGTAAATACAATACTGAAATATAATAGAAAATAAATATTAGATATATAAGATTTATATGAGTAAACTAAACTATATAAATAGGTGAAAAATAAAAGAATAGAATAAAAATACCTAGAATGCAAGTGGATATCTATGTAATGAATATTTACATTATGCTCATTTTGTTGCATCCTCTATACTTGTTCGAGCTGTGATTCTTCCAGTGAGTTTAACAAAATAAAATATGCCTTACAGTCTCATGGATACAAAAGGAAGTCGTCAAGTGCTCAACCATGCCGAGAGTTCTGTAATCAATAAGTCTTCCAGTAGGTTTTAAAACAAATTCTACGAACATGACCAGTCTAAGTTTAAATTTATCATTTTGATCTTCACATAGGTGGAATGCTTCAAAAAGCATTCTCATACTAATTCTTTTTGTACCATTAAAGTATTGATTACTAAGCCGATCATTATTGAAATCAAGATTGATAGATACTTCGTGGCAAGGTAATCCGGTGATGAGACAAAATTCTTGAATGCCAAAACGGGCCAAATAGTTATCTAAATTCACCCATACTTCATTGTTCTTGCCACAGTTGATAAGCCTCATTATAAAATTCATGTACTAATTTTGCTATTGAATTGTTCTACTTCTGCTCTATAAATAGCTCCATATATAAATCCATGAAAATTGCTACACATTAAAGAAGATTGTTGACTGCATTGATAAGCTCTACAAAATCTTTAAGGTATTGATAATTTGGAAATTGAGTGATACTAACAGAAAACCTTTGGTTTGGAGACAATATATATTCCAAAGACATCTACTGAAATTATTAAAAGGCACAATCTATATTAATAATAAAATTTATTTACAAACAAATGGAATTCGAAGTCTCTGTGCAGTGACGTGTTGTTCGGAGGATGCTCTCCAACCGCGAAGGTAGCCTCCTCGTTGCCCAGAGATTTTCGTATTGTCGCGTTGTACGAATAGAGTCTCCGCGCTGCACGGATACCCGTATCTCCATGCTACAGGTCTTCGCACCACGGTGGCACAGAGATCCGTGTCCACGCAGCGTGGAGACTAGATTTGTGCTGCACAGAGATCTCTGCGCTGCGTGGATGTGTCTCTGGGTGCATAAGAAAAATCTGAGATGAGTTACCTTTTTAAAGGTGATTAGGTGTATAGCGACGGTGGCGATGTCTTTAAGCCTTCGATGAAATGCTTGGCAAATGAATTGTTGTTGAAAAAAATCAGAGTTATAATTAATATTTAAGTTATAAATATCCATTTAATTGAAAATTTATTAAAAATCCATATTCAAAATAATTTTACATTAATTATAAAACCTGTACAGTGTAAACATAAATGTTTGTAAATTTGGTTAATTTTATTTTTTGAAGTGTGCATTGCATGTTAGTTGAAACATGCATTGCACATTGCTCGTTTATCTGCACAGGATCTCCACGCGCTACAAGGACATTGTACTTCAATTATTTCAATTGATTTTTGTCTTCCGAAAATTATTGCAGAATAATCCATGAATCTCCTATCAAAATCCAGCCGTTTTCAGGGCTTTGAATTTTTGGCCCGATTTTAACTGAAAAATAGCGAAAACGAAAGTACACGTGTATTTTCAGTGTTTTTGAAAACTGAAAATTGAAATGGCTTGAAAAAGCAAATAGAACAGGCCTAATGTACTCATATTGGTAATGTGATAAAATTTAGAGTAATAATAGAAGTTATGTTCTAATGTCATTTGTTATCAATTAGGAGCTGTATAATGTAAAAAACATAGACAAATGGACATGAACTAAAACGATAGTATAGCTAAAAAGAGCATCACTCTATTAAATAAATACTAACCAAAATATGAATACCTAGGATGTTAAACTGTTATAGAGCCTAACTACAATTGATGTTTGGTTCAATAACTAATTCATCAGTAGCTTGAAATAGAAGTGATATTCTACAGTTCATACATGAATTCTAGAATTCAAGTCTTACTATAAATGAAGATTAGAAATTGGAATGTGACAAAAGGAACAAAAACTATGTTGACGTTGAAAAATAAATAGATAAATTTCAAGTCAATTTAGAGGATAAACACGGATTGATTAATATAGAATCAAAGGATTACAAAAGGTAATACAATGGTTCCTTTTCCTCATCAAAGGAGATATTTGAAATATTTGAAATATAAGAGAATTTGTAATCTTCTTGGCCTCATGTTCTTGCCTTTCTTTTTTCGCCTTCTTTTTCCTTTTATAGAAGGAAATATACATGCGTAATGTACTTTATGTCTTGTCAACTGCAATTTCGAGTTGGAAAAGTACACTTGTTGGTATAATTGATTGGCTACCGAACTCAGTTTGTTAGGTCATTATGAGTTAAATCTGCAGGTGGTCCCCAGTAATTAATGAATTACCTAAGGTGGGAAGCTAAAGTTTTTGATTGGAAGATTATGTGTGTGTTGATGTAAGACATTTCCATGTGCATTTCACTAATTGATGGATTATATATTTCACTAGTGATCTTCAATCATTATGTTTCCTTTAGTCTCGATAAACTACACAAACTTCTTGTGCAAGCCAAACTATAGCCGAGCTGACCTTACTTCACCAAACTCACATTATCATTTACTCATCACATATAATAATCTGAATTAATCGACCTCGGAGGTCGGGTGTTAGCAGTTACCCCCTAGGTCGGTGCTAACCCAGGTGAAAGATTGACCTTAAAAGGCAATTTCCAATCTTTGTAATTATTACAACAATAAATGATTTGAGCATGTGTCGCACCGTAACCAGTGTATGAGCTGTAGAGCACGTGGGGTTCCTTCTTCTAGAAGCTTAAACTAAACGATGTCACTTCCTTAATCGAATCCAACTGTTTATTTATTTTTTGTTCTTTTATTTGGATGATTAAGATTCTGACTTTTGATATTTCTTTCTTTTAAATGACTTTGACTCCTTTCATTCATCACTTTTGCATACGAATCTCCAAGTTTTTGCTCTCAAAATTTTTCTCCACATTGCTAATTACTTTTTTGAGTGAGGTCAACGTCATTCAGGTATTCCTTTTTATCGAGAATACCTTTCATTTTTCTATGTACTATATATTTTTCCTAGAATTTTTATATGAGTTCGAACGAATCTTGAGTACAGTCTTGGGATAACCAACAGGAAGAAACTATATCCTCTTCGTCCACTCCTTGTAGCAACCAAGAAAAAAAATCTTATATTTCATTTTAAAAGATTTTTTCTTCTAGAAACCGAAAATATTTTGAGCTACATTAAGTTGCTACCCTTCCTAAGAGTTCGAATTAAAGTTTTGGTCATGATAATAAATTTTCGCGCACTTGTTTTTAAACGACAATTTTCGTATTTTATTTTGATTTTGTTATGTTATTTGTGATGACATACTTTATATTAATTGTTACTTATATGTTAAATGCTTTAAATTTATAAAAAAAATCGGTAAATCGATTATATTGTACCAAACAATCCCGATTTCATTCCATTACAACTATTCTCACTCACGGTTTTCCTCCACTAATGCATCTCCATTTATTTATTAATTTTTATT
>CAIGRL010042357.1:0-12408 GCA_903798325.1 Fraxinus xanthoxyloides
CGAATATCGGATTGAACGAGTTTTTTTTGCCATCCTACACATGACACCGTTATATCAGCCTTCATCTCTCATTTACACTGAGATTTGAGGCTGAAAGACCTTGGCGCGCTCCGTTATTTTCTTGGCATCCTATTAACTCATGATAATAAAGGATTTCACCTTTGACATTCTTCATCGTTCCTGCATTCTAGGAGCCAAACTAAATCCATCTCCTTATGTATCTTGTGGGAATTTATGTTCTCTGTGTGGTAAACAAATTGAAGACATCACCACATATTGCTAGTTGGTGGGTACTTCACAATATTGTACCCTTCCTAACATGTCAACACTTTCATTCTCCCACTCAAATGCACAATGTTTCGACTAAGCAAGTTCTTCGGTATTTAAAAGGAACCATTAATGATGATTTTTTATTTACTTAGGGCCGAATTAATCTTTAGGCTTATTGTGACTTCGATTGGCTAGAGAACTAGATGATCAACGATCTACCATAGGATACATGAAGTTTCTCTGGTCCTACCCAATTTCATGGTGTAAAAAGCAACAAATGGTCTCTCAATCTAGTAGGGAAGCTGAATACCGAGCACTTTCAATGACAGTGGCAGAGTTATATATTGGCTTCACATGGTATTTAGAGATCTTCAGGTTCCTCTGACTTCTTCCCCATAAATTTGGTGTGATAATATGAATGCCTTGGCGTTAGCCCCAAATTCTTTCTTTCATGTCAGAACAAAACATATAAAAGTGGATTTTCTTTTGATTCGTGAAAAAATGGCCAACAAAGACATAATTCTTCGTTTTATCTCCACCTTTGGGCATATAGCCGATTGCTTTACCAAAGGACTATCTAGCCATCATCTTCTACATTTGAAATCCAAGCTCATGATCACCTCTCCTCTTATCAGCTTGCGGGAGAATATTAAAAAAATCCTCAACAGAAACCAAACATTCAGGAGAACATTTACCCTGAAGGATAGCTAATGAATTCAAATTACTGCTTCTGGTTATCCATTAAATCACAAATTACGGTTTATCTATTCAGATTTTGATTTGTATTATCTTTATCTTGTTCTGGGTTTGTGACAATATATGTATATTTAATTTTCAAATCCCTATGCACATAGTCTGAAAATAACTGTTGTGAAAAGCGGAAGATAATACCGGATTAACCCAATACCAAATTGTTAGAGAAAACAAGAGATTATAGTCACAATATGAAGTAATTGATTATAAGAACAAAATAATTTGCAGAGAATGAATATTTTATTATAATATGGAGAAATAATATAAAGATTTGTGTTTATGAATTGTCTAACTTATAATGGGATAAACAAATGCCCAATAAGATTAAACCAACATATAATGAAGTTAACAACCCATAACGAGGTAAAATCAACCCAACTAAATTGTAAAGAAGAGTCCAATATATATAGGGAACACTTCAAGTCCTAGAAATAGAGTTGTAGATGAAATAAAATGCCCAAAAGTTTTCTTATCTTGATCTATTTAAATCCAACACAAATTCCAACTTCCAAAGGCTTTTAAATAGAATTTCAACTAGAATTTGTCAAAGTAAACATGAATAAAATTCCACAATAGCATTTCAATAGAATTCCTCTTAATGTGCACTTTAATTAGAATTCTAATTATTTTCAACGAAAATTTAGGTCACACCCAAATTCTAACAATCTCCACATAACACAAATTTCATTTCAATGAGTAAACTTAAAAAGTTCTCCGTGAATAAACTAACTTTTCCATAAGAAATTTCCAATTAGAAATATTTTCCACATCCGCTATCCCAATTAAGGACAAAAGTGATCTAATGACAACTAAATAATGCTAAAACAAGCTCTGTAATAGAATAACCACTGAAAGCATCAAAAGAAGGATATTGGTTAGAATCAATATCCTTAACCGCATTCAAACCATCAACTAAATCAGCAGAATTCTACCTATGTGGAATCTCATGGCCAAAAATACTCCCCGATGGGGGTTCTTTTCACCATTTCCTCACGATACTACTTCGCTATAGGTCACTCAGGATGGGTATGTTACTAGCAACTAAATACAATGACACCGTTGACGATGGTGACAATGCGAATTTTTCCATAAATTCTAAATTCAATAAAAATGTATTCCTTAAAAAAGACACAAATTAGACTCCAACGATACAGAATCCAACTCCAAATCCATCCGAATTCTTAAAATATACAGATTGTTCAAAGATTCTGTATAACACTGCAATATATATAAATGGGAGTTTCTATATCCCTTTAATAAAACATGGGCTCCTTTATTAACTTTCAGAACTCCACCTTCAACATTATACATGTACCCTTTTGAATCAAGAGTATTTATCAAGATAAGATTTCTCTTTAGATCCGGAATGTGTCTTACTGCATCAACTATTCTAACTGTCTCATCAAATATCTTTATTCTGATTTGACCAATACCAGCTATCCGATATGGCGTATTATTATCGATCATAACAACACCTTCAAAACTTCTTCATATATTGAAAACAAATCCTGATTAGGAGTTTTTGAAAAATGCAAGCTGCATAAAAATTCAAGGCTCGTCAGGTTTGGAGTTGTAGTCAGACATAAGTAAAAACTCTCGATCTCTATTAGGATTTTCTGAACACTTGCTTCCCCTGAAGTTTCTGATTTTTTATTTGTAGTCAAATTTGATTTATATCCCAACTTATAACAATCGTCTATCAAGTGCCTATTTTTCTTGCAATAATTAAAAAATTTGAAGTTAGATTTTGACTTACCCCTTGAACGACCATGATTTCAGTACGGAGTCGAACGCGTCAAAGTCAAGCCTGGGAAAAGATCCGTTGATTATTGAAGGAGGTTCGATGACACGTTCAAGAGCAAAGCAAGTGGATGAAAATCAACCACAACAAGTAAGGGAACAAGTTTCATGTTGGACTTGTGATAAGACACCAAATAGATCAACATGATTCAAGCAGCGGACGAGGAAGCTGTTTGGGACAACTATGTGGGTCGCATAGTTGTCTAGGGCATACGATCACATTCCCTTTTACTAAAACTCTAACTTTTACTAAAACTCTAAAGGGAAGTTTCAGTTGATCTATGCGACCACATAAAGTTACACTATGCGACCTAATAGGTCATTCTGGTCGCGATTTTTTTAAAATTTCACGTATTCTTCTATTTAAGTTAAAACTCTATTTTGTAATATCTTTTGCTATTTTTTTGCTTAATTTCTTTTTAACTAAGTTTTATGGGTTCACTATAAATATGATTCATTCTTTTCATTGTAAAACACACAATTATTGAGATATTATTGAAAGACAAATTTACTTTCGAATTCTTGTTCTTCATTGGACGAATCACAAACTTATCAAGATTCTTCATGTGATGTTTAAATAACAGTTCTCAAATATTCAAACAAAAGGGTCAACATATCATTTACATATTGTAGGTTATTTTGATTCATTATTTTCTAATCAAATCCAAAACTTTGATTACTTTGGCTTTCTTAGGTTCGATCTCAATCTAATTGTGGGTTTCATTTTTTTTCACTACGTTGGTTTACATCAGTTGGTATAAGAGTTTAGACTCCAAAATCAAGGTAATATCCTCTTTCTTTTTCGTTTGAGTCTTTATTTCCTTTTTCTTGCGTTCTTCCATTTAAATCTTTTGATCCGTAATTTTTATGTTAAAAATTTAAAAGTCGTTTTTGTGCTCATTTTTTGTCCAAACTAAATTTCAATTTTTTTGCCGGTGTCATAGTTGAATTATGAGCAAAAAAGATTTGGGAAAAAAAATTAAAAAATTCTGTGAAAAGTCAAATTCAAAAAAAGTATATTTGTTATTATCTCGAAAATTGCCGACCAATTACATTGTCTATTGTGTCAAATTGAAAACCCACTTTCTCGAATTCAAGATCCATTTCAACCCCAGTTTGAATTCTACGAGAATAATTCATGTTTGAGTTCGAATTTGTCATTTAAAGCACTTGGGCGAAAGCATTGAGTGGAAAAAAAAGACAGAGTGGTGAGATTAATAGATGGAAAAATCAAATTGAGTGATACACGAATGCACATTTGTGAGGCAAAAATAAATTTAGATTTATGATGTGACGGATCAACACCAGGATGAAACAACAACCAAATCAACATGTCGGATGAGATGATACGTAAGTTTGAACGATTATTTGAAGATGTGTATTATAGATTGAATAGACAAGACACGAAGTTTTCCAACTTGTCTAGGGGAGTTCCAAATATACGGAGACTAGGTAGGTACGAGCCTAGGATGAAGGTGCGTGGAGAATATGATTATGGGAGTGATGTGGATGATAAGGCAGTAATCGAGGCTGAAATGGATAAGATGAGATATAGAGAAGGTAGGCTTGAACGAAGGGGTATAAATTTGGTTGGAGACGAGGTAGACAGGAAAATGAACAACATAAAAATGTCCATTCTACCAATCAAATGAAGGAGTGATCCGAAGACTTACTTGGAGTGGGATAAAAAGGTTTAATTGATCCTTGACTGTCACAACTATTCGAAGGAGAAGAAGGTGAAAATAGCAGTTCTTAAATTCACCAACTATGCAATCACTTGGTGGGATCAAGTGGTGACAACGAGGAGGAGAAACATGAAACGACCGATCAATACATGGGAGGACTTGAAAACTATCATGCGGAAGAGGTTTGTACGTAATCACTACTTTCGAGAGCTTCATAAAAACTACAAAGCATCTACCAAGGATCGAAGAGTGTGGATGACTAATACGAAGATATGAAGTTGTTGATGATTAAGGCGGATGTGGAGAAGAATCGGGAGGCCACCATGGCCAGATCTTTTAACGGGTTGAATCGGGACATAGTTAATGTAGAGGATTTGCAACACTATGTGAAATTAGAAGACATGCAACACATGACTATGAAGTTGGAGAGATAATTGAAGAGGAAGGGGATATGAAGGTACTCATCGGGTGATTCGGGTTCTAACTCATCCTTCAAATTAAAGTGGGACAACAACAAAGGAGATTGGGCTATTTCTAGGAGTAAAACTAAATTCCCTAAGGAAAAGGAAGAAAATGAAATCCCAGCCATCAAGGAGTCAAGACATCAAATGCTTTAGTGTTTGGGGTCGGGGCACATCGTTTCTTAATGTTCAAAGAAAAGAGTGATGATTTTGCGATATAATGGAGAGGTGTTGAATGAGAGTGAAAGTGATTATGAAGGCATGCCAGAATCTGATGATGGTAGTGATGGAGGCAGGGTGGAATATGTTGTTGGCGGGCTATTGGTCACTAGGCGAGCTCTTAACACTCAAATCAAAGCTGATGACTTGGAGCAGCAAGGAAAGTATATTTTCTGTACACGGTGCTACATCAGTATTAAGGTATGTAGCATGATCTTTGACAGTGAGAGTTGTACAAATGTAGCTAGCACTAATATGGTGGAAAATTTGGGATTAACTATACTTAAACACCCTAGGCCCTATATGTTACAGTGGTTGAATGAATGTGGAGAAGTTAAGGTGAATAGAAGGGTGTTAATGAATTTTTCAATTGATATTTATCATGACAAAGTATTGTGTGACGCAGTACCCATGCGGGTCATATTTTATTGGGGAGACCATGTCAATACAATAGGAAGATGATACATGATGGATATAAAAATAGATACAACTTTGTCAAGGATGTACAATCTATTACACTTACACCATTAACACTAGCACAAGTGTAAGAAGACTTTGGCCAAACTGAAAAACGAGAAAGAAAAGAGACGGAAAAAGTTAGAGAGCAAGAGAGAAAACAATAAGCAAGAGAGTAAGAGAGAAAACGATGAGTTGGTAAGTAAGAGAGAAAATAGTGAGGTGACTAAAAGAGAGAAAAAGAGAGAAGAGCCACATGAGAGAAAAGAAGTTGGTCTTGCGAGAGGAGAGAAAAGCCGAAATCAAATTTCTTTTCAAAATGTAGTGAGTTGAAAAGAGCGATAGTGGAGAGACAACAAATGATTTTGTTGTTGTACAAGAAGTCACTCTTCAATTTTAAGGAATCTAATCCACCCCTCCCTAGTTTGACTATTTCTTTATTGTAGGAATTTGGTGATGTATTCCCGGAGGACGTACCTAGTGTGTTGCCACCCATTCGAGGCATTGAACACCAAATTGACTTCGTATCTGGCATAGTCATTCCAAACCGACCAGATGGCCGAAGTAATCCCGACGAGACAAAGGAATTTTGAAGGCAAGTGGAGGAGTTGATAAGCAAGGGGTATGTGAGGGAGAGCATAAGTCCATCTACTATGCCAGTCCGACTTGTGCCAAAGAAGGATGAAACTTGGAGAATGTGCTTGAATTGCATGGCCATTAATAGCATAACGATAAAATATCATTATCATATTCCTAGGTTAGATGATATGTTGAACGAATTATTTGGTGCATGAATATTTAGCAAAATTGATCTTAAGAGTGGGTACAATCAAATTTGAATGAGAGAAGGTGATGAATGGAAAACCGCATTAATTCGAATGAGAGAAGGTGATGAATGGAAAACCGCATTTAAAACTAAATATGACTTGTATGAATGGTTGGTCATGCCATTTATACTCACTAATCCACCGAGCATTTTTATGCGTTTAATGAACCATGTTTTGCGTGTATTTATAGATAAGTTTGTTGTGGTTTATTTTGATGATATTTTAATCTACAGTAAGGATCTAAATAAACATATTGAACATTTGCGATGTGTGTTAGTAGTTTTAAGTCCTTGTTTGGTACACATTAAAATCTTCATTCTAATTCTTCTACTAATTTTCAATCACACATTCTTAAATAAAATAATATTTTTCTTCACATCAATAACTTTTTCTTCTTTTTCAACCACACATTCTCCATCAATCTACTATTCCAAAATACATTCTTTCAAAATAATGTGGTTCAAACATACCCTAAGAAAAGAACAACTTTTTGCTAACTTTAAAAAAGTGCACATTTTGCNAGAAAAGAACAACTTTTTGCTAACTTTAAAAAAGTGCACATTTTGCATGGAAAAATGTCGTGTTTCTTGGATATGTGGGTAGTGCTAAGGGAATTGAGGCAGATGAAGAGAAAATAAAAGTTATTAAAGAATGGCCAACACATAAAAGTATAACCGATGTAAGAATTCATAATTTGACTATAACCGATGTAAGAAGTTTTCATGATTTGACTAGTTTTTATAGGCGATTTGTAAGAGATTTTAGCACACTTACCATACCACTCACTGAAGTTGTTAAAAAGAGTGTAGATTTTAAATGGGATGAAGAACAAGAGCATACATTCAACACTAATAAGGATAGGTTGTGCGACGCACTGATTTTAGCACTACCCAATTTTGACAACTTTCGAGATTGAATGTGATGAATCATGTATAGGCATTAGAGCAGTTTTGATGCAGGATGGGAGGTTGATAACATTTTTCAGTGAAAAGCTAAATGTAGTAACGCTCAACTATCCTACACATGACAAGGAGCTTTATTCATTTATTAGAGATTTGGAGACATGGCAGCATTACCTATGGTCAAAGGAGTTTGTGATTTACACTAATCATGAGTCATTGAACCATTTGCGGGGTCAAGGTAAGCTAAACAACATGCATACCAGATGGATGTAATTTATTCAGATATTTCCCTATGTCATCTGGTACAAATAAGGTAAAAAAATGTGATGGCGGATGCGTTGTCCCGAAAATATGTGCTTCTTACTTCTTTAAATGCGAAATCACTTGGTTTTGAGTATATTAAGGATATGTATGTGAATGATTTAGATTTTCCAAGCATATATGAATTATGTAATAAGGGTGCAGTAAACAAATTCTTTAAGTATGAGGGTTATTTGTTTCGGAAAAATAAACTATGTGTTCCTCATTGTTCCACTGGAGAACATTTTTATTGTCCTAAAATGAGGATTGATGTAGAACGAACTTGTGATCGATGCATAACTTGTAAACATGCTAAGTCTAAGGCTCTACACCACAGATTCTATACTCCTTTACCTGTTCCTAGTGAACCTTGGGTTGATATATCTATGAAATTTTTTTAGGTTTACCTAGGACTAAAAGGGGTCGGGATTCAATATTTTGTGGTCGATAGGTTTTCTAAAATGACACATTTCTTTCCATGTCATAAAATCGACGATGCCACTAATATAGCTGATTTGTTCTTTAAGGAAATAGTGCAGTTACACGAGTCCTTAAGAGTATAGTGTCAGACAGAGATGTTAAATTTCTTAGTCAAATTTTGGCGGGTTTTGTGGTGGGTAAGTTAGGCACAAAATTGTTGTTTTCTACAATATGTCACCCACAAACCAATGTGCAAATCGAAGTCGTCAATATGACTATGATTCAATTGTTGCGCACAGTGGTTAATGAAAAATTGAAAAGATGGGAAGAATGCTTATCTTTCGTTGAGTTTGTATACAATAGGGCTATACATTCTACTATTTCACGTTCACTATTTGAAATTATTTATGGTTTTAATCCACTAACACCATTGGATTTAATTCCTTTACATGTGAATGAACGTGGAAATTTAGATGGGAAAAAGAAGGTTGAGATGGTGAAGTCACTCTATGAGACTGTGAGATTGCAAATTGAAAATAAAAACAAGCATTATGCATTACAAACTAACAAGGGCCGGAAGAGCATTTCATTTGAACCCGATTATTGGGTTTGAGTACATTTGAGAAAGGTGTGCTTCCCAGGGCAAAGGAAATCAAAGTTGCAGTTACATGGCGATGAACCGTTTCAAGTTTTCGAGAAAATCAATGGCAATGCATACAAGCTGTATCTTCTTGGTGAGTATAATGTTTCAGCTACTTTTAATGTATCTGATCTCTCTCTCTCTCTCTCTCTCTTTGATACATGTACAGATTAGAGGACAAATCCTTTTGAAGAGGGAGGGGATGATGTGAGCATGGAGTCAAACGCATCAAAATTAAGCACGAGAAAGGATCGTTGATTATCAAAGGAGGTCCGATAACACGATCGATAGGAAACCGGGTGAAAGAGGCGATAAGATTGTTTGCTCAAACTACGGTGGACGAAACGTCGATCACGACAAGCAAGAGAACAAGTTTCATGTTGGGTTCGAGATAAGAAACCAGATGGATCAACATGATTCAGGCAGCGGACAAAGAAGCTGTTTGGGAATTGTCCAGGGTATTCGACCGTATGCCCCTTTACCGTAACTTCAAAGGGAAGTTTCAGTTGATCTATGTGACCGCATAGTTCATTCTGGTCGTGAATTTTTCCAAATTTCACGTAATATTCTATGTAAGTTAAAACTCTATTTTATAATATCTTTTGCTATTTTCTTTAGGTTTAATTCCATTTTTAGCTAGGTTTTATGGGTTCCCAATAAATAAGACTCATTTTTTCATTGTAAACACACACAATTATTGAGATATTATTAAAAAACAAATTTGCTTTCGAATTCTTCTTATTCATTGGACAAATCACGAACTTATCAAGATTCTTCTTGTTGCGTTCAAATCAATCGGGTGAGATTCTCAAATATTCAATCAAAAGGGTCAACATATCGTTTGTTTATTGTTGATTATTTTGATTCGTTATTTTCGAATCAAATCCAAATTTTGATTACTTTAGCTTCCATGGGTTCGATTTCAATCTAATTGTGGGTTTCATAGTTCTTCGCTACGTGAGTTCTCATCATACCAATAACAACAATGAGACCATTTCCACGACTATATAGAATCGAGTTTCTAAGAAAACATGTATAAAATGGGCAATTAATACAATAAAATCAATCCCAAATTTTCTTCATCATATTTGATCTCCAAGGTCCCAAATCAATCTGAGCGAGTACTGCTCGTATCTTACCACAAAGAGAATCTTATATTGTAATCAAATAGCTTAATATTATACTTCATTATTGCTATAATGAAAAACCCTGATCTTTCCAAGAATTTCAATACTGAAAGCTATGATACCAATTTTTTGTGAAAAGTGGAAGATAATCCATGATTAATCAAATACCAAATTGTTGGAGAAAATAAGAGATTATAGCCCCAATATGAAGTAATTGATCGCACAACACGAGGACAAAATAATTTGCAGAAAATGAAGATTTTATTATAATATGGAGAAAAAATTATAAAGATCTTGTGTTTATGAATTATCTAACTTATAATGGGGATAAATAAATCTCCAATAAGATTAAACCAATCTATAATGAGGTTAACAACCCATAATGGGGTAAAATCTACCCAACTAAATTGTAGAGAGTAGTCAAATATTTATAGGAAACAATCTAGCCCTAGAAGTCGAATTGTAGATGAAATAGAATGTCCAAAAGTTTCACCATCTTGATCTCTTCAAGTCTAACACAAATTCTAACTTCCAATATGGCTCCCAAATAGAACTTCAACTAGAATCTACCAAGTAAATTTGAATAGGATTTCACAATAGCATTCCAAATAGAATTCCTCTTAACTTGCACTTTAATTAAAATTCTCAGTTATTTTCAACAAAGAATTCAGGTCTCAAAACAACAATTTACATACATGGCAATGCATCATTGGAAACCCTTTCACTTTAATATTTGGTACGGTATTAGAACCATTAGCTTACGCCTGCAGTTTCTTATAGCTATCTTTGACGCTCAAGTCACTTTTTCTCCACCAAATATTGCCCAACTTGTTTTCGTCAAACTAGATGGCTCTAATCAGCTCAACTGGGTGTCTCAATTCCTCCTTATATTACACAATAACAACCTCGTATGCTTTGTGGATGGATCAGAACCATGTCTCGAGACATTCCTGCATATACTCGTTTTTGTTGTTTTAGTTTCTCCACATCTTTGCCATGGGGTCCTTTAATTGAAAGTAACACGTCCATGGGGCATCTAAGTTTGTAATCTCGACATTGACTTTTGCAATAGCATGTAACACATTAGGAAAGTGATATCGTGGATGGCTGGATAAAGACTGAAAGATGGGCTAGAGTAAGGCAGGCAAGACCAATTCTTCTGTTAAGTAATTCATTGTTAACTGATGGATGCCTTTGCGCAGCATAATTCGATTTTGGTGCAATTGCAGAGTTTTTTCTTATAGAATAATGAAGAGGGGTTCATGTTTCTGAAGTTCAAAGCATCGTCCCATATTAGTATCTTCAATTAACTCCACAGGATGAATGTGTCGTATATATAACACTCTGAACCATGGTTTAATTACGTTCATATTGGCGTCTACGTTGAGCTTGACCTTTAGAACACGAATTAGCCCCTGTTTGTTTCACATTATTTAAATAAGAAAATGAAATTTTGTACCCTTTTTTCAACAAAGTGGGTCCCACCAACACACAAGATGGTCAAGTATGACTACTATTCTTCTGTACCAATGGTCCATTTTTTTTCTAATAATGTGAAACAAACAAGGCTTTAGTTTATCCAACTTTGTCCCTGTTGGAACAAGAATCGATGTCATCATTCTATTTCTCACTTTCCACTTCCACTCATATTCTACACTTTTGTTAAATCTCCATCCTCGAGCAACACAAATTATTCAAAGCCCAACTTGAAGCTGTGGCCATACCTAAAACATAAGGATGCTAATAGAAAGTAAGGGGCTTCCTATCAAATGTGGACTCTCACATCATGGTACATGACTTGCGACTATCGAGCCACTGTCTAGAAACATCAACATTTCAAATTTTAACTGAATTCGAAATAAAGAAACCATCGATTCTCAAAGTCTATTGACAATGTTTTATCATAATTCTGAAATTTCGATTTAACATTTTCGAGCACACAACTAATAAGGTGGTACTTGGATATTTAGTGTATTCTGATAACAGTGTTTTGAACATCTATCATTTCATATTTTATTTTTAAAATAGAATTAACCATCTGCGAAATGTCGAAGTTAGCATCCTCTAGAAGGGGAAGGCAAAGTTTTAGATTAATTTTCATCGGTCAATATTATATCTAAAAAGGTTGATTGGTGCAAATTCTGAGCATTTCTATTCCTATAAATAAAGGTTGAATTAAATTTGTTTAATACGAAAACAAGACAATGGGCAAATGTATAAATTTTATTTTTATGAAAACTTCCTTAAACTACGTGCACCTATCACCATCGTATGTAAAATTTCGACCATACGATAGTGTCCCAACCTCTACGATGGATGGCATCTTGACTCCACATATTAATGTGTACATTTAAAATTTTCTATGGATGAACAAACTAAACTCTTGGCAATCCATTTGGAACATTTTTATTAAATTATAAATAATAGTTATTTTTCACATACGATATTCCCTTCAGTTTGCCCCTTAAAACCCAAGTCTATGTTTGGCCTTCATTTTTACAAAAAATCATTTTTTAAAAACTAGGGTCCTGTTCTCTTTGCTGTTTTC
>CAIGRL010042433.1:0-10467 GCA_903798325.1 Fraxinus xanthoxyloides
GGTATGAGATATGTGTTGGATCCTCCAAATTTCATCCAAATTTCAATCGGACACTTCGCCATTTCTGCTTATTTCTTTTTATTCTTTCTTTCTTGTTTGTCCCCTTTTCTTCGGCGATGGTACAATGTTTTCTTTCTTTTTCTTCTATCTTTTCTCTTTGCCTTTTCTTCTTTTTTTCCTTCTTTCCTCTATGTATCGATGGTTTCTATGAAATGAATATGTGTTCCATATAGTGTAACTTAGTATTCTCTTAAATTTAAACTGTAATCAAGTCCTTCATTTTCTATTTTATAAAACATTTAGTAATTAGCTTTCCATAATTGAAAATTAAACCCCAAAATACTATTTTATTTGTTTTAGTCCCTTATTCGATACTCTTTTTTTCTTTGTGAATGATTGATTTTGGTCTATTTAAAATGACATTTTGGGTTAATAAAAAAAATTAAAGTTTGAAAGACGTACTCACGTACATAAGTCCAAAATTTGGGCTTTTTTTGGTCATGTCTCTGTATCCTATATTTTATAAAATAATGGATCCAAAACTTAGACACATACCCATACCCAAGTTCGAGCATCATAACTTTTGAAATCGTATTTATGTATTAGAATGGAGCATTAAAACACTCGTCTTTTGTTCATTTAAATCCATTTCTTGTTTACTTTCATCCGTTGTTTTACTCTATGCACGATCCTACATTAATCCAACATAACGTGAGCAACATAAATTGTTAGAAAATAATGATTTTACCGTGTAATAATTTATTTTCAAAATAATTTTTTGCAGTAAATAAACAGTTGGGCGAAATACCAACTTACAAAAATGAACGGAATAATATAAAATGATAATGGTCGAGACAAGAGTTCTAATTTTTCTCCTTAAGACGATGATGCCCAAGATTGATGACGGCGGTCTTCCGACACTTATCTCCCAAGATACAACGACATTGACTTGTAATAGTAACACTCCAAATTACAAGACCCGATGAATCTACTAATGTTTTGATCTCTCTAAAACTGAAGGACTGAAATGCACGAAAATAATATTCAGGACCGAAATGCAAAATATGGAATAATGCAAGAAAAGAGTAATATAATTTGTAAGAGAGAAAAATCATTATTGATTTGGAATGAATAAATTCTGGGGTTTGGAGACATATATATAGAAGTTGAAAAGTTATCTTTTAAACGGACACAACCCGTTTGGACATGTCGTGTATAGAAAAGTCCAGGGAAATAAATAATATAAATAAACATATTATTTTAAATAATAAAATATTATAATTCAAATATTATTTCAACAAAAAATATATATCAACTTTACCCAAACCCAAGCACAAGCCCACGTCTCGTGCCGACCGGCCGACGGTGCGCACTGCGGACTTAGGTTCAACTTTCAAAGATTATTGATATCCTTTGGAACCCAAATCCAAGTCTCAAATTTGAGTAATATAAAGTGATTTACATTCATCTAATTTTCCTATATGAGATTTTCAATTTTCCACTAATTTTATTCTCTATTTATTTCAACTTCAAGTGGTTATCTTTTGACCTTAATTTCTCATTCACTCTAAATTGGTTTTGAGAAAATAAATATATTACCCAACCAAAGAAATCTTTTGTCCAACTAATGAGACCCACTAAAATTATTGGTCAAAAGTTGATCCAACCAACTAATTAAAACCAATTTTCAAACATAAATAACTCAATTAATGTTAGAAGAAAAACAAGTGCAGATTTAAATCCCAGATCTGTGCCATTTTGCATCATTGAGAGACTGAAAAAGCAACAACCGAATTATAGTCCAAGCAACACATTTTGTGTTTGCAGTGGACGTTAATCAGAGAATCGGCAGCATTATTACAAATAGTCGAACATTCGATAGCGTGGGACAATAACAATCCTAATAGACAGTATAATATACAATATACCACTGTACCACATGCATTATGCTGCAGTTATGTGAGGTCCAATATCAGGAAATCCATAACTAAAAACAAGTGGAAAATTTGATAGAACCTGATTCAAATCCTATTCTTCAAATTTCCCCCTAGTAAGGACAAGATTCCACCGCCATGGACCCTCCCTTCTGGAACCACGAAACTGAAGCTCTTTGTGTTATCATTGCTGCCAATGTTAACCTGACTGCTCCTTTCCTCTTGCTTCTCGGAACCTGCTGGTCTTGAGTAAGATGATGAGGCCTTCATCGACAAAGGAACCAAAACCTGAGGAGGAATAAGCTGCAGTCTTTTGGCTGGCTTCTTGAGTGAGTCGAAAGAATCTGAGATTACACTCACTCCAGATGATGAACAAGTGTTATCGAAGCTATTCCGAGCATTAGAGGTGGCAGACACCAAACCGTGAAAGAGTCCTGGCCCGATCATTCCTCCTCTGCTTGTCTTTTGCCCCAGAAGCAGGCTGCTGTGTGCAGCACAAAGCCCACTTTTTCCCCGAGCAAATTTTTCACATTTTCCCTTGCCCCAGTTGCACCTTTTTCCACCACCATGGGCCTTGCAGA
The DNA here is from genome assembly GCA_903798325.1 of Fraxinus xanthoxyloides. Classification (NCBI taxonomy): domain Eukaryota; kingdom Viridiplantae; phylum Streptophyta; class Magnoliopsida; order Lamiales; family Oleaceae; genus Fraxinus; species Fraxinus xanthoxyloides. Next base: position 2,516 of record CAIGRL010042433.1, read on the forward strand.
AATCCGTACTTCCCTGAGCACTCTTTGTACAGTTTTCAAGCTTACAACGTTTGCCACCTCCATGCCTGACACAGTAGTCAGTTTTTCCACGTGCACTCTTTGTACAGTCTGGAATGGCACACCTCTTTCCACCACCATGGGCAACACAGAAATTTGTACCTCCATGCACACTTTTTGGGCATATCCCACCACCATCAAAGAGGCAGCGCTTTCCGCCACCATGCCCTTTACAGAGAGGTGTACTACCCTCAGCACCTTTGGTGCACCCTGCAAATATGCATCGCTTTCCACCACCATGTGCTTTGCAATACACTGTGCTCCCTTGTGCACCCTTGGTACAACTAAGAACGTGACAGCGCCGACCACCACCATGGGAGATGCACAAGCCAATCTGTCCCTCAGCACTACGGGTGCACCCTTCCACCTTACACCTTTTCCCTCCACCATGCCTGATGCAAAGACCAGACTTGCCACGTGCTGCTTTGGTGCATCCTCCTGGATATCCACATCGTCTTCCACCACCATGTGCAATACAGTGATCCGTTGTCCCCTCTGCACTTTTAGTGCATCCCAGGTGCTGGCACCTCCTCCCTCCTCCATGGGATTTACAGTACACTGTGCGGCTCTCGGACCCTTTGTTGCATCCAGGCTTCTGGCATCTCTCTCCACCGCCGTGGGCGATACAAAGACCTGTAGCCCCACGTGCTCCTTTTGTACATTCAACAAACTTGCATCTATTTGTATTGCTGGTTCTGTGATCTGAAGAGATTGCAGCCTTTGAAAGCTCGGACACGGTACTTACAGAATAATTTGAAACAGCATAAGGTTCCGAACTAAACTGAGAAAGTTGGCAACCAGATTTTGCACTGAAATCTGGAAATTTATTCGACGTCATTAAAATCTCAGTATTATCCTTCCTTGGGGTCAAAACAAATCTTGACAAATAGCCACCCGATTTCTTGGCTGATGTAGAACCCTCATCAACAACTGGGAATGCAAGTCTATTGTTATCTGGAGCGGCATCAGAAGTGTTCAGCGTAGAAGCTGAAAACTGAAGTACCTTTGAAGATTCATCAGTGACTCCGGACAGGCCTAGTTTTAGAATTGAATCATTCTCAGATAACAATCCTCGATCAAGCGCCAGTCCTTTGGCTTTGTTGCCTGCGGCAGTTGAATAATCATCAGAGAATGTGCTGGGCGGTGGACCCAACCCAAGCACTAACTTGCACCCATCATCTGGAGAATTTTTGTAACCACCCTGACCTCCACTCTTTGTTTGACTGTTATAAAATATGGCAGTTTCATGTCTCCCATAGCCAAAGCAATCCAATCGCAAAGTGGTATCTCCAACACCACCATTACTTGTGATCTCACCATTGAAAGTGGAAAACATAGTGTTTCTACTCAAATCAATCAAAACTCAATGCTATATGAACAGAAACCAGCAGAGAGTTTCACATAATAATAGGAAGGTCCTTAAATCAAAATGAAACAGTAAAAGTAACCAAAAGATCTACATCCACCACTCACAAAACCTGATGTGTCTGACCTATCCATTAATTTAATTGTTCTGTGCGAGCAACAGATACAGTTCTGAGACCACTGCGTATGAAGAGAATATGATAATGTCTCTTAGAAATCGACGGCTAAAGCAATCCGTATAGACATGACTTCGCCATAGTCCTTAAAATTCATTCACCTGACAGAAAAGAGAATACAAGTCTCTAAATTTCAATGCATATAGAAAAGAAGGATAATTGAGCCTTATACATAAATGCTTTCAAGGATCAGTTTATGCATATTTGTAATTAAAATCAAGTCAACAAGACGAAGAAAAAACAAATTATAATTGTAATTCACAAGGATTAGACAGTCCAATAATAAATCTTTGAGGTGGAGAAAATATCAAAACAAAAACATACGAGAAGAAGTTTCTACAACAATAAATACGAGGAAGTCATCATATTGAAAAATATCAATACAATTATACAATTCATTTCATAGAGAGAATTTGCCTTTTAAGAATTATAGAGCGAGGATAATAACAAGCAATATATACAAAGGAAATATAGGTTAAGATTAATTATGTTGAATCACTCGCACACTTCCGTAGCTCATATGCCAATAAAAACATTGAAAACTATTGACGGAACTAAAATCTGCATTCTACTCAAAATCCGATAACTCTTTCTTCATTTTGGAATCAAGGCCTTGCGTCCGTATCACTTGAATGTAACGAGCCAATCACTTCTCAGAAAGAGGGAATAAGTGTACTTAAATATCAATAAATCCATCGAGTTTCGACGGAGTAAAGCCGTGAGCCAAGTGGATCAAAGCTGACGTGTTTTTACAGCCAAATCACACAGGTACAAGCAGAAAATGAACACATCCCAGGAACAAAATAACTATAATTCAAACTCGGGTTGACTTCTCTCAAACTCATGGTTTATTTGTCTAAGTTCCACAGGAAATTCACAAATAGAAATATGAGATCTGTACAATTACTAAAACCCAACAATTTATATAATTTGTTATCTTTTCTTCTCTTTATTTCTGACCAAACATAGCCATATCACAATTAGCTAAAAATATAACAAAAAAATAAACCCACAAAAAGTAAAAATAAAAACTCAAATAAAACTGCAACAATTGATTCAACAGCTCGAGTTATATCTCTGAACTCCAAGAACCCATAAATAAAACACCGGGATTCATTAAACGCAAACTCTGAAAATACCAATTTTTCTGGTAATTCCTCATAAAATGAAGAAAGTATATACTCAGACCAACATACACATTAACGCTAAGCACCCACATGAACTTAGTTGAGGGCAAAAACAATACTGTACAAGCACTTGACAGATTGAAATTGAAATAGAAAAAGAAAAGTTCAAAAAAAAGAATATTACCCTTTAAAGGAAATTTATGCAAAGATGGCAACTTTGCGAAAAGCCACTGCCGAGCACACGAATTATACCACTCCAATCTAGAGAGAGAGAAACAAGGAAAGAAAATGAAAAAACTAAACTACAAGAAAGTGTAGAGAGAGAAATATATTTAGGTTAATGCAGTTGCTAAATATAGCTTAAATTTGATTAGGGGGCACCTCTTAATCTTGATTAATGGTGGCGCCACTATACCTAATTAAAGTAAATTACCAATAATGTCCTTTTGATGACACAACCGTTTATGGACGGTTTTAAGCAGAGCGACACCGATTTAGACAATGCACACTTTTTGTGAAAGCAATGGATACGTGGGTTGACGGTGTTACCCTAGGATAATTAAGTAACTGCGGTGTACAAGAAGGGTAATCTGGACTTTTGGTAGTATACGTTCTCGCGTGACATAGGCAATGGTCCAGATGGGGGTACGAGAAATAAATGGCGGAAGTGGAGTTGTCCTGGCGCGCCCTAATCACACCTACCCACTTGCTTTAAAAAAAATCTCATGGAATGTGGCGTTAGCCGGCATCCACTAATGGCTTGATTGGCTTGGCTCGTATTGAATTTTAAGATATGTTTGAGCCACATTATTTTGAAAAAATGTATTTTGAAATAATAGATTGATAGAAAATGTGTGGTTGAAAAAGAAGGAAAAATTATTGATATGATAGAAAATATTATTTTATTAAAAAATGTGTGGTAAGTGGTTGAAAATAAATAGAATAATAAAAAAAAAAAAATTTAAAGTGGCCCAAACATAGACTTAATAAATGTAGCTTGGTTATACTACCACTATAGTTTTTATCCGATATACCATATTTTAATTTAATTAAACTCAATCTTTTTTCATTATATCAATTATTTCCTTAACGTTTTTTCGTCATTCTTAACTTCAACTTTTTATTAATTAGTACGTCTCGTCTTTTGAGAGAATTTCTATCAAAATATTTTATTTTCATTCTTTGAAATAAAAGAAAAATATGTTTTCGCACTTTTTATTTATTTACTTTTGAAAATAACAATAGAAAAATAAGTTGTTTAACGTTATTTCAACGAACTTTTGAACATAAAATTGTTATAAAAAACAAAATGTGTTAATTAATGGAAAGTTAATAATAAGAAGGACATGAAAAATCATTAAGGACATAAATAATATAACAAGTAAATATTAAAAATCTTAAGTGCAATAAAATGTGGTACAAAAAATAAAAAATGTGGTGTGAATATAATTAATTACCCATGTAGCTTTTGTATAAATTGTAAAAACATTGTACTGTGTTTTTAATTCAAATAATTTTATTTACTCTTGAAGTATGGTGGCTAGTGAGTGCTTCAATTCAAGTCTTTAAAAATCGTATCAAATAGTAAGTAGAGGGACATGATATGCATTTGCAAGTCATGCTGTAATAATGCCTCCTCCTTCAATGGATACGACAATTTTGATGTATCACATCTACGATTTTGAGTCTTCGAATGGTGTCGACAAGTTTGAGTCTTGGGATGGCGGCCAGCAATTCTGAGGCCGAAGGGTAGGGTTGGGTAGGGGTTGGGTTGGGTGTAGTGTGGTGCGGTGCATCATTGAAGAAGAGGGGCTTTTTTCCCCATTTTTTATCTTTTTTTTTATTATTATTATTGCTTTTTGAAGTTAGCCTTATAGATCACCTTAACGTAAAGTTTGTTAATTATAGAAGGTTTGGAGGGTGAGATTGCAAAGCAAAAAGTTGAAAAGACTATTGCAGGTGAATTCTAAAAGGTGTTAACTCAAAGAAACTCAAAAGCATTATTTCAGTGCATAAAGTTTTGCATCTTGCACTATCGACTCAATGTTTCGTCTAGGGGTGGGCTTGAAAACCACGGCCCGAAAAATCGACCGACCGGGAACATGTCGGATTGGATCGGTCTTGGGATAAATTCGGATCAGATCGGATAAAATAAATTTAAAATATTTGTGGGTCAAGTCGGGTTACCCAATCTAATGAAACCCTATAATTCTGCTGCTCATATTCTAAATCACAACAACAAATATTGTCGGCCCTCAACCGCCTTCGAGAAGCCAATTCTCCTCTTCTCCACTGCCATTAGGTCCAAGCTCGTTTTCTCGTTGCCGCCTACAACCTAGCCGTGATGTCCCTTTCAAACCTGTTTGAGCTAAAATCATATGTGATAGACGAAGAAGGTGAAGCCAAAGGTACCCAAACAACCATTGATCTCTCTTTTGTGAGAAGATCAAGCCGAGTTGCAGACAAGTCTCTCCCTAGTTACAAAGGAGTCAGTAAAACATTGAACTATCTCACGATTGTCGGGATTTGTTTTCTGTGATTCTTGTGATAGTGCTTTGGTGATCCAAGCCTTTTGCTTTTAGACTTAACTAGACCAAAAGACTGGGACCAATGATAGACAAATGAACTAGTTAAAGAATTGTATTCCTTACACATATCCAGTTTATAAACCTTCGTCATAGAGATTGATAACTTGAATCGGGGTTTATTTCGCTCAACGGCTTTGGTTTAATGGAGGCTCTTTGGGAATTTGAAGATCTGCCGATTGAATGAAAATTTGAAAGTTTTGGGGTTTACTGGACCTTCTTTATTTCTTGTTCTTGTCCTCTTATCTCCTCCATTGATTCTCTGTTGAGTACTATAATATTTTGTTGAAAAAGGACTCAACACGAACCGATTCGGGTCGGGTCGGTTTAGGATAGAAGTCGAGTCGGATCGGTTTGTGAAAGAGTCTAGAACTGGGAATATCGGGTCAGGTCGATTTTAGGTCAAACCCAATCCGACCTGACTCATTGTCCACCCCTAGTTTCGTCATTTTCAGCACTACACCAAATTTATTTGGTAGTAAGAAAATTAAATTAAACAAAACAAAATATCTAATTAATGTTGAATAAAATGGGTTTTCCTTTAACTTAACGTTGAAGGAATTTAACAACAATCATTCTACATGTACATCATTTTTGATATTGTGTCACAAGATAATATACGATTAGAAAGTTAAAAAAACACATTTTTTCGTCCGCAATTTTCGAACAAACCTTACTACACTTACACACTTTACACACAATCCTCTCACATGCATGTGGGTCCCATTGTGGGCCCCACATACATGCAAGAGGATTGTGTACCAAGTGTGTACAAGTAACAAATTTGTTTTTGAACTTCACTATGATGTAAACTACGTTGTGAACCAAACAATGTACAAATAGCATATTTTATTTTAAAAAAGCAAATGAGCCGTTGCTGAGGCTAAGCGGCTCGGCTAGGGAAGGCCAGGCATATCTACGTATGCGTTGGAAATATATATGTTCCTCTGCCTCCCAATTTGCTGCATCCACAAAACATTTTATGGACGACACGTTTTATATCGTCATTTGAGGAATCTTCTATTATGGATTCTTGGAATCTACCGCGCCCCTTGAAACACTAATTGGCCAATATTAACTGAAATAGAGAGAAAACTCATCAACTAAATTAAATTGGATATAAAAATAAATATTTAAAATAATTTTAACAGTATATAATCTTATTTAATTCTGATGTACCACAAAAAATCGATGACATTGCGTGCAATTAATTCAATGCCTATGAAATGATATTAAAACTTATACCTTACTTTCGAGTTGAAATCTGTAATTCACCCTTAAACGTCTTTTCACTAAACTTTTTAAAACACATCTCAACCACAGCTCTCTTCCTCTCTCTTGAGTCATTTAACAAAAAAAAAATTATTTTGAGTGATCAACTCGTACTCATATTTATCATATGCCTTCACCGAAGTATCATTTTTTTCCACATAAAATTCTACTTTTCAAAGTCGAATGATAATATTAATTACAAATTTTGTTGGATTCAAAAATACTATCAACTTTTGAAAATGCATTCTTGAAAAATGAAAACCAGACAAACTGTATAAAACATATCTTACATTATGATAATCATTGCACTTAATTTGAAAGTCTATAATTCGTGCTGCCAAAACTTCTTCAACTAATATAGGCTGTGCTCAAATTTTAAAAGTCGATGAATCATGTGAAAATAGTCAACACAAAAATAAAATAAAAAAGATACACAGACAACATAGGAGGGGAAAAAAAAGGCAGAGGAAAATTTGAGGCTGCTGTTTGCTCATCCTTGAATGATTTTTGTTTCGATAGTAAGAGTAGAATTATTAATTTTCAAATGACAACTTGATCTAAAGACTAGTAAACATGTTTAGTCGTGAATCAAAAAGGAAAAACATGTGTAATGCGACAAAATAGATGGCGCGTGAATGGATTTGGGAACACGTGTCAGAAGGCAACTAGAGCAAAAATTTGTTGATGATTGTGGGTGATCCCCTGGAGAAGAAATTATTGGCGTGTAATATCAGCGGGCCCACTATCTCATTATTTTATTTATTTATTTTATATTTCCTCCAGAATACACTGTTTATATTTGTAGACTTTATCAAGTGTAATTAGCACGTAACGATCCTATCTTTTATTATTATTTGAAAAACGTCTTTATTTTTCATTTTTTTTTGGCATTTTCATCTTTATTTTCACCTTTCATTACACAATGTCATTTTCATACAAATTCTCAATTAAAAACTGTAAAAAAACGAATATACAATTCTGTTTAAATAAAACAAAAACATAAAAAAGAAAGAACTAATTGTAATCAATGTCTCAATTATTTCTTTTAAAAAAGTGCAAACGAGTTCCAAATAAATTATTAAATGAGCAATTATCCCTCGGACTTTGCATCTCAGCACAAGCTATGCTCTCCTTTCAAGTTGCGTTCTTATAGAGAATGTCTTTTCTTCCTTAGCAGAAAATTTAAGCATATTGCTTCCATGTGTTTCCACACTTCACGCCCTCGAATTCTTATTCACAAATGAATTGGGAAAGCCAATAGAATGAATTGATATTCGATGTACATAATTTCCATACATTTCACTATTATTATGAAAAAGTCCATACATTTCATTTTTCTTTCTTTACATTTTTACTCTTAGGGCATGTTT
>CAIGRL010042456.1:0-10446 GCA_903798325.1 Fraxinus xanthoxyloides
TAATTTGTATGTGACTGGACTTTCGGCACGAGTTTCAAAGAGAGAGATTGAGAAGCACTTTTCATCTGAGGGAGTGGTATGCATGAGCTGCATGTTATTTTTAACTAGTTTTATAAATTCCCATTGGGATACTGGTCTACAGACTCGATCTTTTCGTTGAGTATTATACAAGTGTGCATGGTGCTGTTTGATTGCTAATGTGGTTCTGTTTGATCACTAATGAGGTGCCTCTTTAGGTGGAAGATGTTCACCTTGTTGTTGATCCATGGACACGGGAATCTCGTGGGTTTGCATTTGTTACCATGTCCACTTTGAAAGATGCTGATCGCTGCATCAAGTACTTGGACCGCTCAGTTCTTGACGGCAGGGTCATAACAGTGGAGAAGGTAATACAACTTCACCCTCCCTTTCCAGCATTTAAATGCATGGGTCCCTTTTTTGGTTATATTTTAAGTTTGTAAGGCCTTGATTTTGCATATCTTGTTTGCTATTGAAACTGAGGTTGAGAAATTTGTATGCATTCGTCGCCTGAAGTTTCTTTGACAACAGGTTAGCTGTGTGCAGCAACTCTTCATCAATCTAACAAATCAAATCAAACACAGCAAGCAAATATCCGCCTGTTAATTCAGAGGGTTGTATGCCCTGCATCTNCGCTCAGTTCTTGACGGCAGGGTCATAACAGTGGAGAAGGTAATACAACTTCACCCTCCCTTTCCAGCATTTAAATGCATGGGTCCCTTTTTTGGTTATATTTTAAGTTTGTAAGGCCTTGATTTTGCATATCTTGTTTGCTATTGAAACTGAGGTTGAGAAATTTGTATGCATTCGTCGCCTGAAGTTTCTTTGACAACAGGTTAGCTGTGTGCAGCAACTCTTCATCAAACTAACAAATCAAATCAAACACATCAAGCAAATATCCGACTGTTAATTCAGAGGGTTGTATGCCCTGCATCTTTTTCTCTTGCAATTTGTCTTTATTTCTATTGAGTTACATATTGCAGTTTTCTTATATTCCCTGAGATGTATTGTTATTCATCAGGAAAATGTGCTCGATCATAAAGTAGGCAGTGTAACCTTATGGTTTGTTTTTCAATCTTGCAGGCTAGAAGACGGAGAGGCCGTACGCCTACTCCAGGAAGGTACCTCGGGCTGAGGACTCACGGTGAGTTGTTTTACTAGTTTGTTGTTGTGGTGTTATGACTATTTTGGTACAAAGACTCCTAAGATTTTCCCTGTTCATGCAGGGCGCCGATCTGCTAGCTACTCTTCTCGCTCTAGGAGTCGTAGCAGATCGTATTCTCCTTATTACAGTCGGCGGCGACGATCATACACTCCAGATAATAGACGCAGCTCATACTCCCCATATTACAGCCGTGGAAGATCTTATTCACGATATCGGTCTCCATCATACAGCAGGTCTCCTGTTAGCAGACGTGACAGGTCCTATTCTCCCTACTATTCTCCTGATGACCGATATTATTATAGAAGTCGCTATCGTTCTGTTTCAAGGGACTACTCTCCGGTTGATCGATATTACAGAAGCAGGAGATACCGATCTATTTCTCGTAGCATATCACCAAGGTATAGGAGGACTTCCAGGAGACATCATTCACCAAGTCCCTCACCAAGGCGTTCAAGGAGGAGTTACTCTCGCAGTATCTCACCGAGGTACACTAATAGAAGCCACTATCGAAGTGTTACACCATCTCCAAGGAAGAGCTCTAGGCGGAGTTACTCTCGTAGCGTGTCTCCCAAACCGAGTGGCATCTCGAAGCGAAATGATTCCCATGGTTCCCGTGGAGTAAGCAAAAGCTCAAAGAGGAGTGCATCCGGTGGTCCCAGTGGATCTCACAAACGAGCATACTCACGCGATAGCCGTTCTTCAAGAAGACATTCTAGGAGCCCTAGTGGCAGTTCATCATCTAGATCAGTTACTCCCGAGTCTACTTCACCTTAGTCTAATGAACATGCTCTTCAGGGTGCCAGTTTAGGAGAGCCATACTTCCGGGTTTATGTCAAGAACTGGTTTAGGACTATAATTCCCCTATTTTAGGCATTATGTTTCATTTTCGTCTATCGCAAACATATAATGGTATATGTACTCTATCTGCATGTAGCGCTGTTGATGCATGATTCAAATGGTGCTTGTGCGTGATGTTTGAATTTACTTGTAATATGCCACATGTTAGATCTCCTCCTTTATTTGAGGTGTCGTGAATGTATCAACCTATACGAGTGTACAATGAGATTTCTCTTCCCTTGAGTATGGCAATAGAATTTGATCTGGAGCCTTGGGTTACCTTTTTCATATTATAGGGGAGTAATTATGTGTTTTAAGATATTGCACGGCCCAATCGAAGTTTGATCTTAAAACTTGTTCTGCTGGCTAATAACGATGAGTTAGTTTAAAATGATTGCTGTTTGGGCGAATTTGAATGCAGCTGCATTTTGGTACTACATTCAGAGTCACAGGTGAGCATCAAAATTGTTTCAAGGCTATTGATTGTGTTCTCTCAAGTTGATTAATTTTCGTTTCAATGCTCTTGAGTAAGTCATATATTCACTTTGTTATTTCTTTGAAGAAATAAATTTTTTGATTGGAGTTGTTGGCCATTTCTTTCAGTGGATTTGATTTTCAGAGGTACTATCTCATGTAGTGTTTGAGAATTACTGAGCTTTGACACCTTACTTGATGTCCAGCATGCTCCACCTCCCAGTTCTCATATTGCATTTGCTACCTCCAAGGCCAAATTGCCAACTTTTCTCAAAAAAAAATCCAAACAAGAAGTTCTAAATCCCTAACCTTATGTGATTCCTACTTATGACAAAAGGACACGTGTGTTCAACCACCACAGCTTGCTGGTTCTTCCAATTCTCGACTTGTTTGTCAAATTTGTGGAAAGGCAGGGCACACTGCCTTGGATTGCTACCATCGATTTGACTTCTCATATCAAGGTCGACACCCTCCAGCTGACTTAGTAGCCATGGCATCCGAAGCAAATGCAACTTTTGATCATCAGGTTTGGTATGTTGACAATGGGGCCAACAATCGCATTATTGCTAATGCCTCAAATCTCAACCATCAACAGCCTTTTGAGGGTGGTGACATTGTTACTGTGGGTAATGGTACAAGTTTGAACATCAAATACACTGGAAATACCTTGATTTCCACGGGAAAATCTATTTTTCAGCTTACCAATATACTTTATTGTCCTGATGCTTCAGCTAACCTTTTATCTATAAACAAATTTTGTCTTGATAATAACTGTTATTTTATATTAACTGGTGATTTTTCCTGTATAAAGGAGAACAAGACGGACAGAATTCTGCTTCAAGGTCAGACTGAGCATGGATTATATCCCATCTATGGACACAAGAGCATGTCAAATAAAATTCAGTGTTTTACTGCCAAGCTAGGAGTCAAAACCTTGATGGACAACCGGCATTGTAGGCTAGGCCATCCATCTCAGTCAGTTTTAGATCATTTATCGAAGTCGAAATATCTTTCAGTTATTTCCTCTACAAATAGAAGTACTTTTTGCAAGTATTGTCCTCTAGGCAAAGCAAAGCAGTTACCTTTTCAAGAGTCTTCTCGTCAGACCACCCATCCTCTAGGTCTCATACATTCTGATGTATGGGTGTCACCAGTTGCCTCTGTAGGAACGACTCGCTTTACGTAATTTTTATCAATGATTATTCTCGTTTTTCATGGTTATATCATTTGCATCATAAGTCCGATGTATTTCATGTTTTTGTTCAATATAAAGCTCTCGTGGAAAACTTGTTTTCTTGCAAAATTAAGCTATTCCAGACTAACAATGGTGGTGAATTTATCTCAACTGAGTTTCAACAATTTTTATTTAAACATGGGATTTTTCATCGCTTAACACGACACGTCACAACAAAATGGAATTGTTGAGCGTAAGCATCGACACATACAAGTAATGGGACTTTCTTTACTTGCTAATGCACATCTATCCAAATGTTTATTGGGCTGATGCCTTTAACATCAGTTTATCTTATTAATCGTCTACCAACAAAAGTGCTAAATAATCTATCACCTTATTTTATGCTCTTTAAAAAATGCCATCATACAGTGATCTCAAAATTTCTGGGTGCTCTTACTACCCTATGCTTCGACCATATGAACAAAACAAGTTATCTTATAGAAGCAAACAGTGCATATTTTTAGGTTACTCTGGACAACAAAACTCTATAGGTGTCTTAACCACATTCTGGTAAAGTTTATAATAGTAGGAATGTAATATTTGATGAGAGTTCTTTTCTAGCAATGGAATCTAATTCTAGCTCATCCGGTCCAGCAAGTTCTGCCAAGTTTGGTAAGTCTCCTGGCACAGATTTATCTCTAGTTTTTCCTACAACAATTATTTCTTCCTTACCTCTACCTGACACTACTGCACCCTTAGCTGAACTTGCTTCAACTCCTTCCTTACCTGAAATTCAAGACTCCTTCAATTCTGATTTTCAAATGCCACCTGACCTTGCTCCTCAGATTCAGGGAGTTCAAATTGATTCCCCACTAGACCAACCAAACACTTGTCTTGTAGTGCCTAATGCTCCTACAAACAATATAACATTTAATGAAGCACTATACCCTCTACCATCACAAATCATAACACGTTCCAAGACAGGAAATTTAAGGCCAAAACAATTTCCAGGTTTTCAAACTTTCTATTCGACTAAATATCCTCTGCATGTATTGTTCAGTGTGTATGATGAAATAGAGCCTACTTGTTACACTCAAGCAATGTTAATCCTCACTGGCGTGCAACAATGGGTAGTGAGTTTGTTGTATTAATGGCAAATGGAACGTGGTCCTTATGCCCAAGACCTAGACACAAGCACATTGTTCGAAACAAATGGGTCTATAAGATTAAAAGGAAAACTAATGGAACTATTGATCGTTATAAGGCTCGTTTGGTGGCTAAAGGATTCAAAGGGATGTGATTGATTACCATGAAACTTTCTCTCCTGTGATTAAACTATCCACAATTAGATTGGTTTTGTCACTAGCAGTAAGTCTTCATTGGTCAGTACGACAGTTGGATGTGTCAAATGCCTTCTTACATGGTATTTTGGACAAGAGGTATTTATGGAGCAACCTAAGGGCTTTATTGATGATACTAAACCCAACTTTGTTTTCAGGCTTCACAAGTCACTCTATGGACTTAAACAAGCCCCTCGGGCATGGTTTCGAATGTTGTCCCAACAACTTGTAGAATTGGGTTTCTTAGAATCCAAAGTGGATTACTCTTTGTTTACTTTGAATTCTAATACTGTGAAGATTTTTGTGTTAGTTTATGTTGATGACATAATAATCACAGGAACTGATGACGTGGTTATTTATCAAGTTATAGAGAAGTTGAAGACTAGTTTCCACATTAAAGATTTGGGAGAGTTATCTTATTTTTTGGGAGTTCCAAGCCTCTAGGAGTGAGAATGGCTTGCATCTACGCCAGAGTAGATACATTGCAGACTTGCTCGAAAAGACTAAGATGGCTGGTGCTAAGCCTCTATCAAGTCCGACTGTTAGTGGTTCAAAACTATCTGCAACTGAAGGAACTCCCTTAACAGATCTGATTTGAGTATCGACAGGTGATAGGAGCTCTCCAATATTGCACAATTTCTCGTCCAGATATTTCCTATGCTGTCAAACAGCTCTGTCAATTCATGCATAATCCTAAAGACTATCATTGGATTGCCTTAAAAATAGTTTTACGCTACTTAAAGGGCACACTTGATCGTGGTCTTTTTATGCCCCATCTGATATCTCTTTAACTGCTTTTTGTGACTCGGATTGGGCGGGAAATCCCGATGATAGGCGAAGTTGCAGTGGTTATGGTGTCCTTTTGCTTAATAGTCTTGTTTCCTGGAGCACCAAGAAACAAAATGTGTCTCACGGTCTAGTACCGAGGCTGAGTATTGGTCAATGGCACTGGCAACTGCAGAAATTTATTGGCTGCGCGTGTTTATTCGTGAACTTGGCATTGTACTGTCTTCTCCTCCTATTTTATGGTGTGATAATGTTGGAGCCATAGCACTTGCCTCAAATCCAGTCTTTCATGCAAGAACTAAACATGTGAAGGTTGATTACCATTTTGTTCGGGACAAGGTTGTCAATAATGATATCCAAGTTAAGTATGTTTCCACTCAAGACCAGGTAGTTGATGTTTTCACCAAGGGCCATACTGCAGCTCGTTTCTAGTTTTTGAGACACAAAACTAATGGTCTGTTGCCTTCCCATCAGTTTGCAGGAGGATGTTAGAGATAAATCTTCAGTTGTTAGTTAGTTTATTTTGCAGCTTCAAAACTCTATCTACAACTAACTAATTTAGATTCATATGTATCCATTCAAATGTAGATTATGTAATCTCTAGTTACTAGATATATATCTTCTTATTTCTCTAATTAGGACTCTGTAATCTTGTTATTTCTTCATCTATAAATACAAATGTAATATACAGTCATGGTATTGAAGCCACCTATTCAAGTCACAAGGTTTCCTTGTTCATATATCTTCTATTTACTCTTACAGTTAGAACTTCTAATTTGTCCAAATGGATTAGACTTGAGTTGATTGAAAAAAGGCATACAAGAACAGCAGTTTGCATAGCCAGGTCATTCTTGATGTAATACTTAAAGAAAAGGAAGGCATACAAGAAAATCATTTTGCATGGTTTGGTCATTCTTGACATAATACAAAAAGAAAAGGAATTCATAGAAAGTGGGATCGAGGTTGAAAGAACTAAGGGTCTATCGTTTTTAAGCCATTTTCTGTTATCGATTTTCCAAAAAAGTGAAAACGCGTTCTCTTTCCTATTTTCGAAAACGCATTTTTGAAAACAAGTTTAAAATTTAAAAAGAAAATTCAAAACGACAAATTTGCCGTTTTGAGTTATAACTTGACTAAAATTTTCAAAACGTCTGTTCGTTGTTTTCTGTTACTATCACCCCTAACCACCACCATTGCCACCTGCAAAACACAACTAACCGTCATCGTCGTCGCCCCAAACATGACTATCGTCGGAACCACCACCATAGCCACATCACCCCAGCTAACATCATCGTCGCCACAACCACCACCACAAAAATCGTCAGATCACCAACCACAGCCACCACCACAAAAACTGCCACCACCATCATCACCACCACAACAAATTTTCAGTTTTCAACCCTAAGTTCACCTATAAAATCAGTGAGTTGTGGTTGAAATTGAGCTTGACCCATGATTGGGTTAGGTGCGCCAGAGGGAGAGGAAGGTGACCCATGTGGTCCACAACCATGGGTTGAAATGACGTCGCTGGAATCACAGATTTCTTCGGACTGCGCGAAATGGGATTGCGACCCTCATTTCGATTAATTATTGTTTGGACTAAATCAAGGGCTATTTCTGAGTCGACTGGTGGTGGTCCGTGATGAAGACGGTAGCCAAGGGATGGGTTCCAGAGAGAGAGAGTGAGTGAATGCATTTTGGGATTTTTTATTTTTCAAAAACAATTTTTAAAAATGGCAAAAAAAAAAAAAACATGTTTTCAGCCATCTCAAAATAGACATTCAAAACACAAAATCCAAAATGAATTCAAAACTAAAAACAAAAAATTGAAATACGAAAAGAACAATCCCTAAGTTTTTGAATTGTCCATTTTGAGTGAAAACGGCCCAATAAGTAAAATTCATCAGCTTTGCAGTCAAATTCCATCATTTATGGCATCAAAAAAACATATTTTCTTAATTTTTTGATGTTTTCTTTAATGTTTAATTAGATTAAGATTTCAGTTCTGTTAGTCATTATGTTTATTTCTTATCATTACCTAGAGTTAGTCGTTATCTATGGTTTTTATTATATGACAATTTGTTGAATTTGAATTTAATAGTCTTGAGTAGTTTCTCTAAATTACTCTCTCAATATTTGATATTTCATATTAAAACGTTTGAATTTTGTAAAATTTTATTCTTTCCTATAAACTTTCGTCACGTGAATTTCATTTAGAGATAATTAAAGCAAACGGGAATGAATGACCAGATCCATCAATTTAACTCACCTCAATTCTACTGTCAAATTACCTGATTGTCGAACAAGGTGTTCAATTACCAAATAATGCTTTTATAAACACCCAGAAACTTTAGAAGTATAGACTAATTACCTTCACTAACGAAATGGAACAAAGATGAACTTGAGAGAGTAATAAAAGCAAATAACCCTAAAACAAAACGACCAAGTTTTATTGAGAGTATGGTTGATAAAAGGATAAAATACGTATATGAACCAAGTTTCATTAAGAGTACATTCGATAAGAGAGGATAAATATGTATATAACTATGAATAATAGCGGACCCAGCACCCAACGAGGGGGAGCGGCCGCGTGTGCTGGACAGGAACAGTAATCGGTAGAAGGAAGAAGGAGACCGACGACTTTGTCTTTTTTTTTTCTTTTTTTTTTTAAGTTGGGCCTTTTGGTTGGGCTTATTAACAGCTTGTGGGCCTTTGTTTTTTAATTGACTAGATCACTGGCCCAATGATCAATCATCCATATATCATATATATACCAAAACCAACTTGAAGGCAAGGTTTCCAAGTTCAAACCCTCATCACGTTCCAACTTCTACTTTTCCACGCGACGCCTCCACCTCTTGCTGCAACCTGCCGTGTCGGACGACTCGAGTCTCGGACAGTCGAACCTCCCGTCTGCCGCCTGCTATGCTAGGACCCGTAAGCAGTGAGCACTAGTAGTGAGTCGTTCTCTCTCTCTCTCTCGTTTTTTTTTTCTTTTGGTGCTATCTTTTATTTATGAGTCAAGATTATCCTTACTTATGAATTATGATTTATGTTCTATGAGTTAATTGGTAATTTGGCATTGAATGGTATGTCAAAAAAACTCTTTCAACCCTATACCTGTGGGTCCTACCCCGATGGGGCGGAGACTATCCCGCTTAATCGGGTAAATGGGGTAGGAACGGGGAGAGGGTCATTACCCCGAAGTGTGTATGGGATGGGTACTGGAAACATAGTCCCCGCTCCACTAACGGTCCCATTTAAAATTAATTTTAAATGGGATGGGAATGACCAACTTGTCTCATACCCGCCCCGTTGTCATTCCTAACATTGAAATAAGAATGGTGAATATGTGAATATGTGATTAGGATAAATAATTTACATNATTGGTAATTTGGCATTGAATGGTATGTCAAAAAAACTCTTTCAACCCTATACCTGTGGGTCCTACCCCGATGGGGCGGAGACTATCCCGCTTAATCGGGTAAATGGGGTAGGAACGGGGAGAGGGTCATTACCCCGAAGTGTGTATGGGATGGGTACTGGAAACATAGTCCCCGCTCCACTAACGGTCCCATTTAAAATTAATTTTAAATGGGATGGGAATGACCAACTTGTCTCATACCCGCCCCGTTGTCATTCCTAACATTGAAATAAGAATGGTGAATATGTGAATATGTGATTAGGATAAATAATTTACATTGCACTATCATTGAGTTATGAATTGTAATTTATCATTTATGAGTTTTGATTTGTGATTTTGGAATTTTTGTATAGGAAATTAGGATAAGTGAAAAAAAATCAATTGAGAAGATGTTGGGCTCAATTCAACAATGTGTGCTCTATTTTTTAATCAATTCAACCATGTGTACTCTAGTCCCGCCCCTGCTTCGAGAACACGATATGTTAAATAACACGAAAAAGTCTCGAGCTCAATTCAATGTGGATTATCTTGTATCTGATCCTGGGAAACACCTCCCTATTGAGTCTATGTTCCTAACATCAGAGATGATGTTCGAATGGTATAGTTAGTGAAAGGTCATTGTCAACCACAAGGACCTGAATTTCCAAAAAGACCAATGGGAAGTAATAATAGGTGTTTTTGGAAAGAATGATTTGTTGAATTTGATTGGTTAGAGTATAGTGTAGAAAATGATGCAGTGTATTATTTGTATTGCTATTTGTTCAAAATCGACAGAAGGGGTGGACATATATTTACTAAGACCGGCTTTAGGAATTGAAAGCACAAAAAGATATTGAAAGATCGTGTTGGTTTCTTTGATAGTGCTTATAATCAATCTTTCACAAAGTATACCAACTCGATGAATTAAAAGCAAAGTATCTCCTACGCTATTTCTAGCCAAAGTATTAGTCAACCAAAAGGTTATAGGATGAGGTTGACTGCGATGCTAAATCGTACTAGACTCCTCTTGATACAAGGATCGGCATTTCATGGTTATGATGAATCGAAAGAATCTCTTAATAGAGGAAATCTAATTAAGCTACTAGACTGGTTTGTGTATGCCGCACCCTTACTTCGTCATAAAATTTCTCAAATACTTGTTTTCTACCAGGTGCAATCGTGATATAGACTAGTGCATTCTTAATTCGTTGAATTGCATTTTAACATGTTTTAAACTGTTTTGTACTAT
>CAIGRL010042491.1:0-12056 GCA_903798325.1 Fraxinus xanthoxyloides
TGAAAACACAAAACTCAAAATGGATTTAAAACTTAAAACACAAAACTGAAATACGAAGAGAACAGCCCCTAAATTTCTTATATATAATAAATTGAAAAATATATTGAATGGACAAACTAGCCTAACCAATTTGCGAGCTATGCTGAGCAGAAACCTCAAAAAAGGTGCCACAAGACCTGAGAATACAGATGGGCAAACATTGGCCTATCCACGAGCAGTGTCGGGCCCACTCATGAAAGTTTCGTCCTTTTTGGCACCTTTACATTAGAGTATAATGGGAGTCATGGATAGTGTTCCAAAAAGACTGTAGCGTTGGGTAGATGACACAAAAAAGAGAAAATGATAGCTAAAAAGGCAAATGTAAAACAAGATTTCCAAATTTCTAATAATAAACTAAATGAATAAATATCTAACATCATGTATGTTGACCCCGTTTTCCGTAACACCAACGTGGATAGCAGATGTTGGGCACACTCACATCAACTCAAGCAAGTTCTGGCGCGTGTTGACAGGAGAACCGGACGGAGAAGGGGAGCGCGTGATCATGAGAGATGTTTTAGGCACAAGATAAAAATGTTCGAGCACCGACGATAGTGATTGTGATGATTGCACTAACAAACAATTACCAACAAAGAATCAAAAACCTAAGATCAAACTAAAAATTGTAGAGCAAGCAATATAGTATAATGAAAGTATTTTTATTGTATATAAGAATATATTAAAATCAATATCCAAAAGACCATCATTTGCAATTTACAAAGACAGCCTATTTATAGAGTTCTGACCGACATGATGATGTTGGATGAGGACCACGTAACCTCATCTTATTGACTAAAGCATCATATTATTAAGTCTATCATACATTAAATACATTAACAATAGGTCAGCCACCCTATACATTAGGCTGACACACCGGATATTCTTTATTACAAACATTACATCGATCATTTCTAAAGATTGCCTACAATACTTGTAAAAGACAACTTCGACTTTAGGGACTTTGGATAAACTGAGGTTTTCAGCCGGAGGAAGCTTCGTATTGTTGGTCTTCTGTGTGAGGAGATCTTCAGCTATTTCGGCAGAGTTTTGGCACATGAGTTTTAGCCTTTGTTCGACTTTTTTGTATTTTCCCTTTCACGTGGAGTGCGTGGCATTTTGAATTGGAGCCTCGGTGGTGAGGCAAAATAATAATCCTCCAAGTCTAGGCATAATTATTTATTTAATGCATGGACTTGTATGAAAATCTTTGTTAGGGTTGGTTTTTACACACCACAATAGTCTCCCAATCTGTTGACCCCGTTTTCCGTAAGGCCAACGTTGACAATGGATGTTAGGCGCACTGACGTCAACTCAAGTAAGTTCCAGCGTGTGTTGACAGCAGAACCGGACGGAGAATGGGAGCTCATGAACACCGAAAATGCTTTAGGCAAGAGATAAAAATGTTCGAGTACCGGCGATAGAGACGGGATGATTGTACTAACAAACAATTACCAACAATGTATCAATAACCTAAGATCAAACTAAAAATTGTAGTTCAAGCAATATGGTATATTGAAAGTATTTTTCTTGTATATTCTTATATATATTAGAATCAATATCCAAAAGACTATTATTTGCAATTTACAAAGACTATCTATTTATCGAGTTATGGTCGACGTGGTGATCGTTGGATCATGACCACGTGGCCTCATCTTCTTGGCTGAAGCCTTACATCACTAAGTCTATCATACATTAAATATATTGACAACGGATCAACCGCCCTATACATTAAGCTAACACACCTGACATTCTTTCTTAAAAAATTACATCAATCATTCCTAAAGATTGCCTACAAATCTTGTAAGAGACAACTTCAGCTTTAGGGACTTCAGATAAACTGAGGTCTTCGATTGGAGGAAGCTTCGTATTGGTGGTCTTTTGTGTGAAGAGTTTCGGCTTTTTCTTTGATTTCTTTCACAGCACTTCAGCTTTAAGAGCTTCAACTATTTAGGCGGAGCTTCGACACAGGAGTTTCAACCTTTGTTTGACTTATTTGTATTTGATCAATTGGGTTTTCGTTGACTTTCCCTTCCACGTGAAGTGCGACATAACACTTTGAACTGGAGTCTCGATGGCGAGCCATAACAATAATCCCCCAAGTTTGGACAT
Organism: Fraxinus xanthoxyloides; assembly: GCA_903798325.1. Classification (NCBI taxonomy): domain Eukaryota; kingdom Viridiplantae; phylum Streptophyta; class Magnoliopsida; order Lamiales; family Oleaceae; genus Fraxinus; species Fraxinus xanthoxyloides. The sequence continues at coordinate 2,149 of CAIGRL010042491.1, forward strand.
GATTATTTATGTAATGCATGGACTTATATGCAAATTGTTGTTATGGAGGTTTTTACACACCACAATAATTTCCCAAGTCTAAGAACAAATATTTATATTATAGTTAGAATTTGAAAGTAACTAATTTGCATGAAATATCTATCAATGTTGTTCGAAGCCATGTACCTTATGACTTCTGAGGAATAAATTGGAAGAGCATTAGCGTGACGTATTTTGTCCGATGTTGTTTTCTCCGAAGTGGCTTTGTATATCTGAAGCCTTACCCGAAGCGGTTAAAGTGAGGTGCCTCAGCTACTTTTCAAGGCTGCGACTCATTAATTATGGGAAACCATGCTTTTTGAAACATTGGGAACACTAGGTGACCTTAATTATCGTGCCTAATTGATTTGATATTTTGTACATTTTCAAGAAAACATGGTTGAAGTGGTTTGTCTTCCTATTAACGCAACCGCCAACGCATTTAATCCGCAATGATGGCTATCATATACGTGTCCTACGAAATTTAGACTCATTGGAGTGCATGATGTAGACACCCTGATCTAGGCCATAGAAAACGCAGCGTCTGGTGTATTGAGCAGCTCAGATTTAAATCTTAAATGAACAGTTGGATTATTCTTACGACATGTAACGACTTGATTAAAAGGGCTTTTGTCCATAAAAGGCTGGATTTTGGGGGCAAAACATCACTTTGCCTTTATGAAATCAACATTTCTATCTTCCAAATCTCATTCTCATTCCTTTTCCTTCCTTCGCATTTGTAAATTTCGGTGACTTTTCTTCATCATTTGTAAGTATTTTAAACTTTAACTCGAAACTTAATGGCATCTTCGCATTCTGATGGGGGCATTTAGATCTCGGCCAAATGGATTCTAATATGGGGGTGACAATAACAACCATGACCGACCTAGTTCAAGCTGTAAAGTGTCTTACCTATAGGGAGGGTAGTAGAAATGATATGGTAGCTTTGGGGGCTGCCAAATTTTCTTCAATTGTAAACGAATCTCACCTAGCAAACTTATACCGTATCTCATAGGACATCAAACTTCTATCCCACCCTTCGACAAGCATACCTGTTTTTCGAGGCAGGAGTGCTTCGCCATTAGCGAGTTCATACTTAAAACAGGATTTCATCTACCTCTCCATCCCTTCTTTAGAGCCATTCTTAGATTATACGGGCTGGCTCCCACCCAGCTTGTTCCCAATGCTTGGGCCTAATTAGTGGGAACCTACTCCGGTAAAAGGAGAGCTCCATTGGAAAGGACATGCCCTTCTCCGTTTTCAAGACCATCTTCTAACACTGGGTCCTAAGAAAAGGAGATTCCAAAGATTGGTATTCATAATGTCCATGTGGTCACATTGTCCTTTCGTTTTAGGCATCCCCTCTTCATAAAAGGATGGAAGGAGACATGGTTTTGGATGAGGAAAAAATGGCAGAAATGCGAAGGTAATATGTTTCTCCACGTGACGTTTTGACCTCCTACGCAAAAAACTCGTGAGTGTTGTACTTGCATTTGATGTTAATTAATGGTGATTCTGATCTTAACCTTTTTCTGATGTTTTGTAAGTTCGATAGAGAACTTCTAGCTCAATCAAAGTGAGTTGGAGGTTGTTGAGGACATCTATCGACGTCTGTAATCTTCACAAGAGTTTGATCTTTTAATCAACTCCGAAAGGTTCTTCGAGGAATTCTTCTTAATGGACCAAAGATGTAATGCTAACATTAAACAAATTTCTTTTGCTGACCTTATCTCCCTTTGTGTAGAAAACTTCGAGAAGATGAGGCATCCTACCACCAATATGGTGGGTCAATGGCCATCCCACCACCTCACTCCAAAGTCCCCGTTGGCGAAAAACTAATGGCAGCTTCGATAACTGTGGTACATTTGGTCTAGAAGAGGCCAATTGCAGTGAAGCCCTTAGTACAGAGGCCGTCGAAGAGGGCTAAGGCTTCAAGTAGGTCGGTGGCTTCTGACTTTTCTTGCCAAAAACTTGCAGTTTCCCAAAGGAGCGTCGAACTAGCTCCGAAGGTTTTGACCGTGCGTCCTCCAGAGGTTCAAACTGCCACATCTACATTTCACAAGTTCTGGACGGATAGGTGGTAGAGCTTCATGGAGACTAGTGATGGGTGGACCTTTTCGCCACCATGGTCAGCTTGATGGGGAGGGCCTTTGGGGTGGCCATAGAGGCTGAAGCCTTCTTTAAAAAATTTCAAACTAAAAGTAGAGAGTTTGCAAATAAAGTCTCTCAAGCCGATGAGGCAGCCAGTAATGCCAAGGCTGAGTCTATGAAGCTTTCTTCGACACTGGCGGAAATTGAGAATCAGAAGAAGGAAATCCACTTGTCCCAAAGCAAAGTGACTTCCATAATGAAGCGTGTGGAGACTTCTAACACATATCAGAGGCGGATGCTGAGGCCTTAGAGAAGGCAAATATAGAGAATGTTGCCTTAAAGCAGCAGGTGGGGAAGTTGAACGTTAAAGTTTCTGGCCTGACAGAGTAGGTTGAGATGACAAGGTAGGAAGCTTAATCTGCTGGTGATGATGCTTCAAAGAACTACATTGCCAACTTTCACCTAACAGACGCGTACCAAAGCTTCGCAAAATACTGGTGGAGGTATGCTTACACCTAGATGGTAGAATAGATTGAAGTTAACTCTCAAACCATCAATACCTCTGAGTTGAGGTCAGAATTCCCAGAAGAAGGAGAACAAGTACCTGAAACTCCGGTAGAGGATAGCTACATGATCGAGATTGAAGACGATGCCGTTGAAGAAATTTTTGAAGTCGTTCCCTTTGTAGCTCCCCCTCCCCCACTTGTTTAGCTGATAGATTTTTCTTTCTTTTTTTGCATTTTCCATGTAATATGGCTTCGGCCCACCATTGTAATTATTTATTCAATGAATAAAATTTTCTTTTGTTTATATACTTGTGTTTCATTTACTTTCTTGTACTTTATGCTTACTTTATTGATTTGTCATGCTCTTCAGTCAATTTCATTTACAAATTGTTATTCAAATTTGTAATTTTGTATAAGTATTAGAAGGTCATTTACATTTCTAACTTGACATCTGAGCTCTTTTTTTGCGTTTGTGTATGATCCTACACTTTATTGCAATTCGGTATTTTCTTGAGACTTGTTTATTTGCAATTTGCGCAAGTGTTGGTAGTTTGCATTTCTTTCATTCATTTCACTGAGTATGGTGTTGAATAGTTCACCCACTTTTTTCTGTTAAGGGCATGTGTTGTCCACTTCGGGAGTAAAGAGATTGTCCCTTTTGGGATCAAGCTCTTCGTTGAAGTGTCCACTCTTCTCTGCATAGGGACGGTTCATATATGTAGATGCTTCTCCCTTGACTTCTGTCGATATAAGGTACTTTTTTCTTTTATTTTTCACAAACTAGACCTAATAAAATAAGGAACAAGTTCAACTTAATAAAATTAATAATTCTCCTAAACATGAGGTTGAGTGGTTAGCCCATGCTGAGACTTCGTTAACAACTTTTGTCGTTAAGGACATGTGCTGCCCACTTTGCGAGTAAGGAGGTGGTTCTTTTTGGGATTCAACTCTTCGTCGAATTGTCAATACTTTTCTGCATAGGAATTGTCCATCTATGTAGAGGCTTCCTCTAGGACCTTTGTCGCATGGAGTATTTTTTATTTACAAACACTTTAATAAAAGTCAATTTCATTGAATCAAGAACTATACAAATTGTATATTTACATTCTCATTGGTAGTATTTCCATAGATGTTCCTCGTTCCATGGATGAGGTTGTTCATTTTCACCCATATTTTCGATTTTATAAGTTCTAGGATGAACCTCTTCATTGATGCCATAAGAGCCTTCCCAGTTGGGACCAAGGGTCCCCGCCCCATGCTCTTTAGAAGATAAAAATATCATTCGAAACACTAGTTCATTCAAGCGAAATGACTTCATCTTCACTTTAGAATTGTAGTGTTTAAGACATTTTTCATTGTTAGATAGCTAATTTTATTTGAGAATCATCTTCCCTTTCTTCAATGAGGTCTAATTTGTACCTTCTCGACTCGTCGTTAGATATTTCGTTAAAATGAATATAGCGAGAAGACATCATACGTACTTCAAATGGGCTCATAGCCTCGGCGCCATAAGTTCTTGAGAAAGGAGTTTCTCTTGTAGCTTTTTTGCTTGTAGTTCGGATGAGCCATAAGATTTGAAGTAGTTCGTCGACCCAAGCCCTTTAGAAGTGTTTAACTTTCTTTTCTGCATGTATTTGATAGTCTTATTAACAATTTCCACATTTTCGTTAGCCCGAGAGTTATGTGGGGATGAGAAATATTTCTTGATGCCTAGCTCCTCAGATAAGTTTCTAACCTTCTTATTGTCGAGTTGTCGCCCATTATCCGAGACAATTGAATGGGGAATCTCGAACCTACAAATGATTTTTTTCATAAGAATTTGGAAGTATTTGCTTCAGTGATTTTGGAAAGGGATTCGGTTTCTACCCATTTGGTAAAGTAATCAATGGTGACAATCACGAAACAGAATTGCCCCTCTCCTTAGGTAGGGACCTATAAGATCAATCTCACATTTGGAAAATGACCAGGGACTAGAAACAACGTTTAATTCTCAAGAATACTGCATTTGAATTGTTGCAAAGCGTTGACAATTATCGTATCTCTTTGGAAATAGCTGTGCATCTTTTTTCAATATGGGCAAATAATATCTTTGTCTTAACACCTTTTGTGCTAATGACCATCCTTCCGAGTGGTTTCCATATACCCCTTCATGAATTTCTCGAAGCACATAGGTTACTTGTTTTTCTCCTATGCATCAGAGTAAGGGTAAGGAGAAACCCCATTTGTATAACACATCGTCTTGAAAACGAAGTGCACTGCTCGTCTTCTGAGCTTCCGTGTCTCCTCTTTTTCAGAGGATAATGCTTGATCCTTGAGAAATCCTATTATTAGCTTCATCTACAAAGGGATTTCTACGACCCACATCACCTTTTTCCTTTTGTAGAAGTAGAAAGTCTAGGAAGGTGCCCTATGGGCACTACGATGAGCAGTTCGAAATCTTTATTGTTTGCTAATTTTGAAAGAGCATCGGCGTGAGCATTCTCTAAGCATATGATTTGTATCAACTCAAATTTTTCAAAAGCTGGAATGAACTTCATGACCGATTTTAGATAAGCGGCCATGGACTTATCTGTGGCTAAGAAATTGCCATGAGCCTGGCTAACTACCAATTAGGAGTCGCATGTGATTACAGTCTCTTTAACTACATTTTCCTAGACAATTTGAGGCCAGCTAGGAGGGTCTCATATTCTACTGCGTTGTTGGTGGCCTTGGAGCTAAACATCATGATACAATTGAGCTTATGTCCTTTGCACTAACCAACACCAGTCATGTTCCAGATCCATCATCCCCTAAGGAGCCATCAACAAAAAGGTCTCATGTGGGAGGTTTGACATGTTCCATCTTTTCTTCCATTGCTGGAATAGGGGTGAATTCTGCCACAAAATCTGCTGAGGCTTGTCCTTTAACAATAGCCCTTGATTTGAACACATTATCGAACTAGCTAATTTTTACAGCCCACTTAAGCAATCTTCCTAAAGTATCGAGCTTCTGCAGCACTTTCTTGAGAGGAAAGTCGGTTAACACGTGTATGGATTGGTCTGAAAATATGGCCACAATTTTCGAGAAGCTGCCACCAAGGAGAGTGCTAGCTCCTCCATGTTTGGAAGCGAGTCTCTACTACCAAAAGTGCTTTGCTTACATAATAAACGGGCAATTGGTGACCACATTCCTCTCTTATAAGAACCCAATTGATTGCGTCGGGGGTTACCGCTAGGTACAATTGCAATTCTTCGTCGACTTTGAGTTTAGAAAGGAGGAGAGCCCATCCGAGGTGTTTCTTCAGCTCTTACAGGGATACCTCGCATTTCTCTGTCCACTTGAACTTATTTCCTCTCTTCAGAATCTTGAAGAAGGGTAGGCATTTGTTCGTTACCTTTATGAAGAGATTTAAAGCAGCTACACGTCTAGTGAGGATCTGCACCTCTTTAGGTTTCTGAGGTGACCTCATTTTAATCAAGGTTTTGATCTTCTCTGGGTTGGCCTCAATGCCTCTTCGATTGAGCATGTAGCCTAAAAAATTTCCAAAGGAAACTTCGAAGGCACATTTCACATTTCAGGAGGTTAAGCCTCATCTCGTACCTCCGCAATATTTGGAAAGTTTCGCCGAGATGCTTGAAATGATCCTCTGTTTTCAAACTTTTCACCAGCACGTCTTCTACATATGACTCCATTGATCGTTATTCTCAACCCAAAGGGTATGACCTTATAGCAATAAAGACCTTTATTTCGTTATGAATGACATATGCTCTTCGTCAGCTGGGAACATTGAGATTTAATTATACCCATAATAGGCATCCATGAAACATAGCAATTTATGTCCAGCCATCGAGTCCACTAGTTGCTCTGTCCGAGGAAGTGAAAACTGTCCTTAAGGCAAGTTGGTTTAGGTTTGAAAAATCCACACAAACTCTCCACTTGTCATTGTGCTTTTTGACCAAGATAGAGTTAGTGACCCACTTCGGACACATTGATTCCAAAATAAAACGAGTATCGATTAACTCTTTACTTCATCGGTTAATGCTTCATATCTCTCTAGATTATGGACTCTCATTTATTGTCTGATTTGTAGCCTTAGGATCAATTTTCTAGTGGTGGGAACTGACTTTTGGATCAATGCCAACCATGTCTTCATACTTACAATCAAAGATGTCCAAGTTTTTTGCAATAAGCTTTTCATCTTTTCCTTGGCCTTTAGTGGCAGATCTTTTCCAACCTGCAAGCATTTGGAAAGATCCTGGAAATTTACTAGGAGTATGTTTGGTAAAAATTAAAATCGAATTAAAATTGAAAAACTAACTGTTATTGTTAATTTTTATTAGATGAGTGGAACTCAATAATGACTATATTTTTAATTTTAATTGGATTAAAATTGGTACCAAACATCCTTTAGGAAACTCTCCATTCATCTACTGAGGCTGTTCAGGACTCGCAATCAATGATGCAAGGATCCAGTTTAAAAAAATTAGCTATTTTTCATCAACTCTCCCTTCAGGAGAGACTTGCGATTATTGGATAACCTCTTCTTTAGAGGTGTTTATGACTACAAGGACTGTCCCTTCTTTAAAGGCGTCCTCATTTCAACGTCTTCTCCTTATTCAGGGTTTTCCCTTATTTAGGGACTTCATTTATGTCAATGTCTATTAGGATTACATTAACACTTCTTAGTTCTGCTTTCCTAAATAAGTTTGAATAGCATTCCCTTGTACTCCTCTGGTCACCTCTGACCAGGCGATGCCATTTTCTGTTGGTAACTTCATACATAAATGGTGAATGGATGTAACGATCCATAATTCCTTTAGTACCGGCCTCCCATGTACCTTGTTGTAAGTGGAGCGGTTGTCCAACACTAGAAATTTCATAAAATGATGAGCAATTAAGGGTGTTTTTCCCATCTCTATTGCTAGAGTGATTTTACCCATTGGAACGATACCATTGCCAATGAAGCCATATTAGAGGGAACCCATTGGAGTCAACTCCTGGTCAACTTCCATTTTATCAGTTGTGGCTCCAAAGATGATTTTGAGAGAGCTTCCATTATCTACTAGCATCATTTTTAGGCCATTGTTGGCTATGACAGTCCTCGGGCGTAAAAAAATGGATAATGTGTACTAACTGCATCATCTTTGGTGAATGTGATGGGTAGAACTCTTCTCTCGATAGAGGTCGATTGTTGCTAACTATAAAGCTCGCTATTGAGAGGTCTTTAGCTTCCCTTGTATAGTTTTTTTTGGGAGTTACTGGATTTTCCCCTAACATATGGGCCTCTAAAAATCGTGTCAATTTCTTGAATGGGTTCACAACCAACATTGGTTGTGGGGATTTTTCTCTGTCTTTGACCGTTCCTTGGTCTTTTTCCATCATTGTTTCTCCTTCGAGAGGCATCGTCTCTATTAGGGCACATCGACTCAATATTTTTGGGCTATTGGTTCTGCCTGGGAGAAGCATCTCTTCGAAGGCGCCTATTTCTCCATTGATTGTTATTCTGAGTGTGCATTGTAATATCTTTACAACTAGCAGTGTTGTAGCTAGATGAGTGGTGGTATGTACAATAGAAGGACGCTTCTTTCCTATTTTTAGGCTCAGCCTCTCGTCTCCTACCTCTCCCTGTTTGGAAAAATGTTGGTAGAGTCAGCCTTGGTACGTTTAAGACAAAGTAGGCATTATACTTAATGTTGCTGCAGTCAATGCTTGTCCTTGATTGAGGGAGGTCAACTGTCCGACCTGGTGGTCCTTCAAGTGTGAGGCTGGGACTCTTCATCTTTGCATTTTAGAAGATGAGAGTCATTAGTTTACCCTATTCCTATGATCTCTCAATTATTTATTGATGATTTCCAGCCTTATCATTTTTAGTAAGGCGTGAAGTTTTACAACGACTCACCTTGTTGCTATCTCATGTCCTGTATGCGTTGTAGTAGTCTTTCACTTTCTTTACTCTTTGCAAAGTGCTTAAGGAAAGTTTTTTGAAGTTTAGGAACTTCGAATGCTTCTTTCTAGAAGTCTGGTATACCATATTTCAGCCTTTCCAGTTAGATTAAGTGGAATGCCCCACACTTCATGGCGGGGTGGCTCCTCTTAGGCTCATGTAAGTCCTGAAGGTATTGAGATGTTTCGTAGTATCGTCTCTTCCATCATACTTGGAAATATAAACGTGAAGTAATTTAATACTAGCGCATTCCTAATCTCTTGCGAAAATTGTAGATTTTTATTGTCGGCATTAAGATCACTGAAAAGTACGTTTTGTGCACTTATTTAGGCTACAAAACATGAAAAATTTTCAATGTATATGTTGAAATATAACTTAATTCGATATAATTTGTATTTGTAGGATTACCTTGATGGATGGAATGAAGAGTATGCGAAAATGAATGAAAAAGAACCAAAATGGAAGAAAATAAAATTTTGGGGACCAAAATGTAATTATTCAAAAGTTGACTCGAATGGCGAATCGAGCATGGAATTGGGTTAAGTAACACATTGTGATATCATGGAATACTAGAAGAAGGAGAAGAAGAAATCAAGGCCAAAAATTAAATTAAATAAAATTTGGGGATCAAATTGAACCAAATGAAAAATATTTCTGCCATGCAGTCGCCCAAGAGGTAACATGGAAAAATTTCTGCCAAAGTGTTATAACCATGCTGTTGCATGGGATATAACTATGCAGTCGCATGGTTCAATTCCGACACGAATTTTCTGATTTCCTTGTTCGAACCAATCTCTTATGGAAAGATATTTTGACGCCATATATAACCCTAATCTCATCCAGAATAAGGGTTTACGCATTTTTAGAGAGAAAGACAACATTAAAGAGCAAAGAAGAGAGCTAGAACAATGCATTACATTCAAAATTTCAAGCCTAATTTATACTTTTTAGTTGATATCTTCTCTTTATTATTTTTATTTTTCTTTTTTTATCCATGCTATGCTAGATTTTTTACGTACTAGGTGAATGATGAACCTCGCAATGTGACCTTTTGATTCTTTATTTTGCAATTTAATATTCAAACATGATTGATAGATGTTGAATGATTTATATGCACTTTCTTGCCTCCATAGTTAAATGCATGTGATTATGTGAGTTTATGCGATCTATTTTATGTATTCGAAAGAAGAGAAATAGATTTTATAAGGTATAAATCATCGTAGGGCCCGATAGGGGATAGAAATATACCACTATACTTTACGTGAATCTCTAAGTGTTTATAAAACATCATGCATTCTTGTAGATTGCATTTGTTATAGAAATATAGTCAAAGGATATGCGATAATATGTTCAATTCTACTCGAGAGAGA
>CAIGRL010042498.1:0-12161 GCA_903798325.1 Fraxinus xanthoxyloides
CTCGACCTCGACCTCGACCTCGAATCAGAAACAGAAACAGAACCAGAGAACAATTCAGACTCTGTCGAACAAGAAAATATGCACGGCAGTAATGATCAAGAACCAATACTTCCCAGCAAAGAAGTAAGAAATGAGAATCCTATGCCTTCTTTGAACTCAACTCCATCAAATAAGGACAAGAAGAAGATGGACAACAAAGTTCCAATGGAGAAAAACACTACACCAGCTTCATCAGAGCCTTCATTCACAAAGAACAAGAGTTATTCTAATGGTGCATCCCACATATTCAAGAATTTGATTTCATGTGGTGCTGTGGATACTAATGATTCAGCAGTGGTGACGATCAATCGAAAGAATAAACCTTTCTTGAATATGTGTTCTACCCATGAGAATGATGTTCATTCGGCAGAAATTTGCAAAAGGGATAAACTAGGAGGCTCTCAGAGGATCTTTGGGACTTCATGGAGTCAACAACAACGGAATGGCAGGTAATTTACCTTACCTTAAACATGTTTACAAGATTAACCGAAGAGAACATACAAACATCTCATATATGTCTCATCCTTAATCATGTCAAGTCTGGCTTAATTTTAAAAACTTATTAATAAATTACTTATAAGTAGAGATAAACTGTTTCATGACTGAAATATTCTAATACTCCCACCGTCTCATAAACTTACTTTCCTTTTTTGTTTGTCCCAAATTATACATCGCTTTCTTGTTGAGAGTAGTTGATTTCTTAGTTTTTTAATATTCAATTTTTTAATGTGCCTTGTTATCATTATTTATTGGGTATATTAGAAAAAATATAAGTAAAATTTATTTTTGCAAATATATTAATTACATTTTCTTCATTAATTATTTTTTAACGACCATATTAGCTAATATTTATTGATATATTATATTATTAAAGCAGTTTATATATTTTCCAGTGTGATTTAGAGGGTTTGTTCACTTCATCAAAGAACTTTTTCAAACATATTTCTAGATTACTCTCACTTATTAGTAAAAATGTTATTTATTTTGTGAACGAGGTAAGTAGGAAACAAACTTATTTTCCTTTCCGGTTCTGTGCCAGAAAGAGCTGCGATGGGGAGAAGGATTCAAGAAACCAAAGGACACGCTCAACTGCTTACAAGCAAATCAGAGGGCCAAATTGCTCGTAAGTTGATCATTCACACATCGTTTTCTTTCTTTCACTACATTTTTACTAAATATTAAACCGTTACACCATGTATAATTATCTCGTCCGACGAATCGAACTGTATTTTGGTTCGAATTGAACGCAGGCAATGTGGGAAGTCATTCAAGCCAGAGAAACTACTTTCCCATATGAAATACTGCAAGGGAATGAAAGCCTTAGCCAATGGTGCAAATCCTGCATTTTCTGCTTCTATTGTCCAGACGAAATCGCAAAGACCGTCGTCCAAGGAATCCCAAAATGAGGATTCACTTTCTGGCTACTACATAACCAGTTGATTCTTACAAGTATCCATTTCACAGGACTCAGATTAGTATAATTTAAAAATGTTCTACTTACTCTTATCTTCAAGGACAACTGCAAATTGTTTTTTTTCAATGTAAAGATAGGCAGAGTTAGTTTAGCAACATCACAAATGTTTTCAGAAATAACTCAGAAATTCACAGCTACATTAAATTATATAATATGTTCCTCATTTTGGCATTTAACACAAAAAAGAAAGCATGATCATGTCTATCTTTTCTCTTTGAGATGCGATAAAGTTTATAAAAGTGCCCGGTTGAAGTGTACGGTTATTGAATTCCATAAAAATCATTCATTGGCCCACAGCAGTAAAAAAAGAGAGAGAAGAAATTAAAGCAAAGAAACCAACTTCTACTTGATTAGAATTTTATCAAAATATTGAAAATAATTTAAACAAACATTATATAAATTAAATTATATTTTAAAATCATATCTAAACTCTTATCTTCTTTTTTTTCTCCTCCTCCTCTCTCCACCGATTCTTCATGACTGAGAGAACTCGACTCCAAAGAAAAAAAATTGCAACTTTTTAGTCAAGGATGCCAAATAACGAAATTGATTACATGATGACAATTGAATCTTTAAATCATCCCCAATAATATGATCTAACCAAGAGGGCGATCTTTTCTCTTAATCAAGTAACGACTAGAAATTTCAAAAAACAAAAACTTTGCAACTCTTCAAATACTTCAATTGATTGCGCATAATGATAAGTACAAGTGATTAGCACTATAGACTGGCCCGTAGAAATAAATAATTAAAACATCAGAGGCGGGAAAAATTTTACTTTTAAGACATTTTTTTCTGTAACTTAGTTGACCGTAGGAAGGCCAATGGTGGCAATCCCACCATCAAGAAAAGCTATCATTCGCTTCTAGCAGTGTGTTCGAGCATATGGGTGGCATACAATTGGAGGAGTGGGGAGAATCAGTTGACTGCTTGATCAATTCAGATTTGAATGTCAACATTCTATTAACATGTTAAGCCATGCTAGATAGGACAAGAATATGTAAAGCCTTAAACTACCCATTGGGCTAGACTTCTTGTCCTTTGCATTTTTTTTTTCCCTTGTAACTTAGGAATTTTTAACCCTTTTTTTTATTATTATTGAGTAGTAGTTCAGACAACCTCGATGAAATGAGAGTCTAGTTTGGACAAAATCCTTGACACAACTTTTTACCCCTTCAATTATGGTTAATATCACATCGACTTAAAAATGTTTCTAGATTGTTTATGGGTACTACACTAACAAGTCTGGTTTCCTTGTGGACACTACCTTTCTTCTCATGCTAGACAAATTCCTATCGAACCGAGCGTCCAGGTCACCTTGAAATCTTTGGTTAGGCTAAACTCTAGCTTTTATACTTGCCAGTTGGTGTTGTCTTAATTGTACTTAGCTTTAGGCTTAGTTTCTCAGTATGAATTATGCTTCTGGAGCTACAAGTTCATTTGTTGATGTATTCTTCCATTGATCATTACACAATCACACAATAATCATATTCGGTGATTTCACTCTAGCACAATGCATCGTGTAAAAAACAAATCCAACTACAGCAGCACGTCGTCTAGAATATCAAAAAAATTATTGACAGCATGTTAGATTGAACATGATTAATGAAGAAACAAAAATTAAAATCTACTCCGCTATGTGCAACTATCCATCGCTGCGTAAATGCCAAAAGAAGATTCGCATCAAAAGTACATTCGTTGTAGGAAGAAGCAATTTTCAATGAAAAAGAGAAATGCAACAAAGTTAGATGATCAGAATCAGCCGAAAAGCTTGAAACAGCTGGTTGAAGCTGGGTATTCACTTACCCAACATTTCAGATAAGAACCGAGTCAAGAAGCACGTATATCGGTTGAATGGAGTGAACTAAAGTAATCCAAAAATATACCATAAGTCAACACTTATATTTTGCCTGCGTGGATGCTAAATTATCAAGCAAAGACGGCAAACAAAATATTGTACATTGATAAGAAAGGTTGAGAAGAGTAAGCTTTAGAGAAAGCGACTGAATTAAATTCTTCACTACTTCTACAGAACACCTCTCCAAATCATTTGAGTAATTAAGAAAGTGAGAAAAAAAATACACGGAGAGAGAAAAACATAACATCAAAAAAATTACCACCCTAACATAGAATATAATTTGGACAGACGAACCTTATCTAGCATTTTACATGCCTTTTGCCACCATCAAAAGGGCCTAGTAAGTTGAGAACCTCAAATCTCAGCAAAGGACATGTAAACAACTCCAACTATCCATCGCGCAAACATCAAGTCGGTAACTATCAGCTCTACAAGAAATAATCAGGTGTTCTCCGAGTTATATCAGGTTCCCCTCTCCGTGGAGCTGGCTCAAACTGCAACAGCAAAATAAAAAAGCATCAGTACTCGAGAATTAATAATTCGTTACACCCCAGATTCTACATACACGCACACACATATATAGAGGGGGCGACCTGTATAAACGTATGCTCTCTGCAGTCATCAACTTCCAAAATGGATGCCATATTGCCACAACGATAACAATAATTTGGTGCACTAAAGATAGTGACAACCTTTTGTTCCTGAGGTATAAGGTCAAATCAATCAAGGATAGCCACTTTTAGTAACAATAACAGAGTTAATACATGGTCTACACATTACTGAATTGAAATAATTACATGGGCCCAGTTGTATCCCTCCATAACGAGCTGATGAGCTCTAGCAATTAGCTTTAAGTTGTTGGTATGATTGAATTGCTCCGAAATGTCCTATAGTATGGTGCAGAGGAAAATATAATTAACCAGGTGAAAGAAGAAATGAGAATGAACCTTCAATATATAGATGACACTACCTGGCCAAAAGTGTATCCAGCACCACGAGGGGAGATGCCCCAACCACAACGATCATCTGGATCAGACCACAACAGATCACACATCGGACCTTCATGTGGAACTTCTTGAACACGATCGAAGTTTCTTATATTATCAAGAGTTTCGATAGACGGGGACAATCCACCATGCAGGCAAAATATTTCTGATTCAACCTACATAAAGATCACTAAATCAGAATCAACTTGCAAGTTCCATAAAATAATATTATTCAACTAATTTGAGCTCCGAAAAAGATACTGGCAGCTATGTAAAGCAACTATAAAGACCGTCAAGCCTTAGATAGAAAAAACTAAGATAAAAAGGTAAGAAATTACTTTTAACAAGAATATCCTTCCCATGTATTTGACCAAAGGAATGTTAGATATACATGTCACGCATCATTTATAAAATTTTACAGCCAACATTGAGGGTTAAGTCAATGCCAATCAACTGCTAGTAATTATAAACATCTAATGCTGATGTGAAGTTCATCCCACCAACTCAAAAGCTCAGCCTCATGCAAATTAATCACCAAGTGGAAATTAAGAAGCTTTAAAAGAAAATAAGCATGGAATCTAAAATTCAAATCTTTCAGAACCACAAGGAAGTACAAAAATGATAAAGCAACATATGCATCAGATACACCGATTTCGTTTCTCATTTGCAGTTTCTGTGTGCACAAAAACGGTCTGAAGTAAATCCACCAAATTCCTGGACAGGGGGTAACGTAAGAATTTCCTTAGATCAGTACAAGGCAGCAGCATGATTCCATTAAATTATTGGTGGAGCAACAAAATTGGGTATGTGGAAGCCAAAGACGTTCAAGTATGAAATTTCAAGTTATTCAAACAAAATTTAATTTACTCCGTTGCATATTTTATACTTGAGAGGACAATTTGAGTACTTAAAACTTTTTTTTCCTTCGTCAATTCTATATGCTGTAATTGGCTTAAAAACAAGGAAATTTTCCAGGATCGACTTTTGACACAAGTCGTCAGGGGTACAGGAAAAGAACCTTTCCAAAACAATGACATCACTACACTGTGAGATGATGACAGAGGGGAGACAGTTCTACTAACCAATGCAGTCAGTGGGAAATAGTCAAACAGATCTGTGAATGTCTTCCAAACATTAGCATTTCCATACCTATAACCAAATGGAGAGTTTATTAACAATAATACATGAATGAAAAAGAGAGATGCAAAAATTTCACATTAAGACATCCAACTAGCTATTTATGATTAAAAAGCATACAATGTTAAAATAGTATTTAGAATACTTGTATCCCAAGTCATACAAAAGCAGATAACGGAAATACAATAGCATTTGGAATACTTGATCCTATGTCACATAATCAATGGGTTTAGAGTTCTGAATTCAACATTCAAGTGACACTGGTTGCCTGGTAACTGGATCATAATACTCCTACTTGTACATTAAGTAGTCAAACTCACGCTCTAGAAAAGAACCAGTTCTCTTTATCAGTCGTTTAACACCGCATGAGCAACTTTAAGGTATGTGCCCATGAATCGTTCTGTGACACTCCTTGTAGTTTTCACACATTTCACTATCATGTTGTGAATATACTCAATTATATTTCTTATTTAATGAACCGTTCCAACAGCTACATTCATAAACATAAAATATATCTCACATAGGCTCCGTTTGATCTGCATTATTATCTCATTAAAATGAAAAATATGACCGTTATCTATCACATCAACATTTAAATTCAAATTTTCTATCTCTTGCGTGGGCCCCAATAACAGTTATATTTTTCATTCTCATTCTACAATAATTTGGCCCAAACAGGGGCATAATATAAATTATAAAAGACGTTATCAAGATCTTGATATCAAGTGTTCTCAGCAGTGACAGTCTCACAAACTCATGTGCACTTGGGCTCTCAGAATCTGTGAATACCAACTTATCTAAAGGTGAACTGAGCACTCAAAATACTTGCTTCTGTAATTGGTAATATTCAGTTTAGCTGTATAGAAACAGTTAAAGTAAAATGGATGCCAACCATCATCTGAAAACCTCGATCCCGAAGATTATTGAGATTTAAAACATATTAATCCTGGTTTGATGCAAATTATAACAGTCTTCTCAAATCAATTACTAAATCAACCAGATACTATAGGGTATGAAAATACAAGTAAATGAAAATCACTTCTGCTGGCAAATCAGGGTTGGACATAATGAACTCACTTCCGCAGGCATTCATCATAAAATCCATAGACTTGCGTAATCTGCGGACAAAACAAAGATTTGGTCCAGCATTAACCACAAAGAATAATAGAACATAGGAACTGCATTCAGCTAAATAAGAAAATAAAGAACAAAATTGTCATCGTAAAATAAAGACCCACGGACACAGGATGCAATAGAAGAGTCGTAGGAGAAGGGGAAAGGGAAACAGAAACGGAAGAGAAAGGAGGGGAAAAGCGAGAAGAATTGAGGGCAAGAGGAAATCGATTTATTTCATATAATTGGTTTGGCTATTTACTATTACATTGACTAAGCCCACCTATTTATAGAGAAAATAAACTAAAAGAAGTTAAGAAGGAAACAAACTTCTAACAAACTATAATTGTATCAAAATATCAACACCAATCTAATATAATCTGATTAAATATACTTTACATCAAACTTTATTTTAAAATTCTAATTAAATCATATATCTATTTTTATCTTTATCCTAATGACAAAAACAACAAAATAAACAAGAGCGTGAAACAAAAAAGGCCAGACTGCTTATATCTGAGTAAATAACACTAACTTCAACTAAGCCCCCGTTCGGTCCCCATTATTTCTCATTAAATTATAATTCATTTCTCTCTTTCTTATCAATCACATATTCTCCAATAAAATAATATTACACATAAACTCAAAAAGTTTTCCTTCTTTTTAACCACGGGGGTAGGGGGGTGAGGGGTGAATGAGTTTTAGGATAGTAATTTTTTTTTAGAATGTGGTTGAAAATCAGATTGAGAAAAAAGAGTAATGTAAAAATGGTTGTCAAACGGGCTAAATTTCGTGAAAACAGGTTAGGGCTGTCAAAAAATTTAATTTCAAACAACACTAAAGAGGTTGCGACTAATTTAACCACATTGCCACACTTAGCAAAAACATTGTCAAGAAACTCAACGTGTAATGCATGTAGCAGTTCCATCACAATGTCCAATAATACAAGTTATGCCTTAAAATCAACCATAAGCAAATTAATCCAAATATTGCTAGCTTTAGTAGACGAAAGCACAGAAGGGCCTAGTTTTGATAACTCTATTGATTCGGCAGTAATAAGTAATTAGCCTTGTATACAAGTGATATCAAGATATGAGAAAGAAAAATGGTTTTTTGGAAGAGACAAAAATAGGACCGTAGAAAATTTAAATATTACCTGTCTACTTTCATGATTTCCTCTAAGAATTGTTATCCGTTGAGGATAGCGCACTTTCAGAGCCACTAAAAGCTGCATGAGATTAGCATATTAGCATCTAGCACTGATTGAGCACTGTCTGAAACAAATTGTATAAAGCATTCTGGGAAATCTCTACTATAATCAAATGGATTATGAATACATGCATCAGTACTGCTTCAAACCTCGACTGCCCACCAACCAAAAACAAAAAACTAAGAAGACATAAGGGAAGGAGGGCAGCTTTTTTGTCATTGTGACCCATAATACAAAAGCAAAGCTTCGCTATTGTAAATGCAACCATTATTTAGCTTGTACTTACAGTTACAGTTTCAACTGAATAGTACCCACGATCTACATAATCTCCCATAAATAGATAATTTGTATCCGGACACTGTCAACAAGAAACAAAAAATTAGTATACTGAAGATGTGTGATCAAATTTATATGGGAACTTCTAAATACCATTTACTATAGACAAGCTACGTTTGAAAAGAGAGACAAGATTGGCAGCATTTACAATTTCGTGAATCAGATTCTCTAAGGAAAAATCATGCCCTTGTCCCCAGTGGTGAAGGATAATGGGGACACGCCTGGTATGCATTCAAATGAAGCATCCGCGTTAGCAAATAAAATATTAACCAGCCTGGTATGGATGCATAAGATGAACCTCTCGTGATCAATTTCACTATGATTAAGCAATATATGTGTGATTCTATTTCAAGGACATTTCTTTTTTTTTTCGAACCAAGACCCCTAAACCAAAAGTAGCAACTCCTTACTGCATGATTCAGGGGTGAGGTTAAGCAACAAGAAGTCTGATTTTATGCCTTGCTTACGTTTGGATGGTTTAATATGGGTTGTAAGGAAGGGCAATATGGAAACAGTTTTAATCCACTATAATCTGCTACAAATTTAGGAGGCGTGAACAATTCAATTGGGAGTGAACAAAAATAAGGGATACATCAAGAGAGAATTTCCAGAAAAATACTGGAAGGATACTAGATAACAAAGGGATAAAAGAAATATCACAAAGATGTAACACTATGTAATTGCTCTGTATCGTGCATTTTAGTTTTTAAACAACACTTGTACAACATTTTATAATTAGATAATAATTTTATTTTTTTTCAAAATTTGTTTCCCATGTTCTGGTTAATTTTTAATTGCCCGTATCTTCAGTTTGCAACCTAAGAAAATATTAAGATATTGTGAAATAGACATGCTAGAAAATATCTTTCTATGTACTTAAATATGTTATTCTTAGTATATAAATAAAGCTAAAATAAAGAGAATTATATCAATAAAAGAGGAAATGTATGGACTACATGGAAGCAACTTTTCCATTTTAAAAGAAAAATTTTTAAAAATCAACACCAAGAGACTGCCTGTGATGGTATGATAAAGCAACCTACATCTTCAACCCCTTCGTCAGTCTCAAATATAAACTTCCCCCAGCTGAAAATGAAAACAATACAATCATATTAATATCAAAGGAAAATAAATTACCTTCCCTCCAATGCGGAAAAGTTCAGCGAGATCATGAAATTGGCCGTGAATATCACCACAAATTGTCACAGGGCTTTTTACAGGCTGCACCACAATAAAAGAAAAACAAGTGGGGCAGATAAGAAACATTTTTGAGTGGGCACATGGTTACGGCAGAAATCTATAACTAAAAGGATTTAGAACCCAAGAGCACAGACCAAAACTACTCTATTGGACATGTAAAATTTTCTCCTTAGAAGAGCAAAAGGTGTCCAGAAGTTCAAGTAAGACTGAAAAATCCAAGCAAAAACAAAGTCTTGAAAAAAAATCAACTAAGCTGTTATGTGCTCTTCTTGACATTATAAAATAAAATAAAAAATTACCAATTGGAGGATCTTCCCACCTTAAAAGCCACAAGGAAGCAAATAAGTGAAGACTATTTTTTAAAATCCATATTGCCAAAAAGTTTGTTTCTAATTTCTATGTAAGCCACCCAAAGTAAATGTGTGCATCACAGTTCAATACACCTAATCTATTTTCTAAAAAAACTCAAATATATTTTAATTGCCAATAACTCGTAGCTCCTAAATATTAGCTGCAACAACCAGGCCATAGCATGACACAAAACACTCCAGTAGGGCATTTTTGTGTTTCAGGCCAGTAAGAAAATTTTAATGCCAAATTTTAATGCCGACCAAACTAGTAGTAAACAGAAAATAAAACTTCATACCTGGACATTACTTTCCTCCATTAGTATCTCTTTAGCCTTCTCACACACGCCCCTAACCTACAAACACAAAATAACAAATATTTTCAATATGTGATACATATTTGATATTTCAATTGAAAATATGATAAAGCAGATGTCAAATTCTGGGAAACAAGGAAACTGGTCTACATGGCCAACAGATTTGCTACAATTAAGTGACATGTCATATGGCTTGTGATCCTTTATTTTAAGACCTGACAATTTGCCAAGCAAGTTATTGTCAATTATCAGCGTAGAGACAGCCACCTTTCTATAAGAAGAGTTATATTGCCACAAAGTTAAGTCGAGTTGTTTCAATAATGGATCACATTGAGTCAGCAACTGAACAGATGCAAGGTGGACTTGATTAAATTAATTAGACCACGACGTAGGATGAGTATAGATAAAAGAATCCCCAATATGATCCAGTTTGACATAATAAACAGCGTGTATTCCACAACTTTGGCAAGATAGATCCGAGTGGAATCTTCACTTCATTCCACAAGTTAACAACTTTTTGCTTTGAAAACTTCTAGTAGACAACATAATCATCAATTAGTAATTTAGTACAATCTGTCTACACCAAAACACTCTAATATGCCTTTATCTGGCCTTCTAATGACTTTTGAACCTCTATGAAAGTTAGTAGAGGTACACACGTCTTGGCAAATAAGCATTATAAACCTTTTATGGATGTGGTTTTCATGAGCTGAGCGAATCAATTTCATAAAGATGACTAAGCCGAAGTCAGAGTGATTTCATAGCCTAGCAAAAGTATTCTTTATAAATTGTTCTTTTACATGGCTTCCTTTTTCTGGGGTTAGATACACGGGTAGGAAATCATTAAAAGCATAATATATAACCATTTTCACTCAATATTATATCTTAATTCAATTAGATGATACCAAAGTAATCAATTAAAAGTTACACTTAAAAATTAAAAAGATAATCCCTCTCCCTCCATCGCCTGGGATTTTACTGCGGGGTTAAACCAATCCATACTAGTTCTTAGAATATAGATCACTAATCATGACACATCCTACTTTGATCTAGATACTAGTCATCACCCAAACAAGGGACCTGAAGAGTTAAAAATAAAGACATTCCTCTTCATCTTTCTAATACTTAATAGAAAAACCGCAACCTTATAAAAATGCATCAAATGTCAGTAATATACCTACATGAACGACTAAGAAAACCCTAGCTCCACTATCCAATAACACATAATCACTACAAAAAATAAAGTAATAGACGAGAATCCCACGTTCCATTACATAGTTAAATCCACTACATCAATCAGATCCGTGAAAAGTAAGTGACAAAATCCAAAACAGATAAATAAACAATAAAAAGTGAGTAACAAGAAAAAACAAAAACCTCGGGCTCAGACAATGGCTTGCACTGCATGAGCTGAGCAATCTGCTCGTCCAGATTTCCATGTGTGCTCGTAGCCACCAGATCCGCACTCATCTTGCTTATTTTTCTATCTTATACCAGATCCACCCCCCTTTTTTGAGTATCACGGCGATTCCCTTATGGTTCCTTGGCAATTAATTCCTCAACCCTGGCCCGAGATTCAGGGCGCCATCAGCACTCAGAGTGATATATACACAGAAGTGTGTTAATGTATGTGTGAGATAGAGAAGAGACAGAGAGCTCCCGAGGAGCGCCAGGGGGGGAAATGGTGGAAACGAGATGGCGAGGAAGGAGTACAATGGAAATTTGTTGATTTTTGTATTATTATTTTTTTCTCGTTTCCTGGTTCGAATAATTTACATGGAAAATTTCAATTATTGTCCCTAGCCTTTTTGAAAAGTTCAAATAAGTTCCAAAACTTATTTTTAGCAATGCAGTCCCTAACCTTTAGGTAAATTAGCAGCTGAACTATTGAAGGACATTTGAGTGATTTACATCCAAATATCCATTAATTTTAGGGAAAATTGCAGTCACAGTACAAAACCTTTCATTTAGTTGCAAACGTTATCCAAATCTTTCATTTGTATCACCCGGAGTTCAAATTGTCAAAAATTGTTAATTTGACTGTTAGTTGACTAAAAATTAAAAATCTGACCAATTATTAACTAATTTTTAAAGGATAAAATGGTAACTTTCCCTTGTTTATATAAAAAAGAACTAAAATAAAA
>CAIGRL010042547.1:0-12523 GCA_903798325.1 Fraxinus xanthoxyloides
AATTATGGGCTCATTTTCGAAAATCTTGCAGGTGGTATTGGAAGGTGAGGTATGTAGGGATACTTTTAGTAAAGGCTTGGTCAAATAACCACTTCTCCACATCAGCAAAAAATATTTGACATTCACCAAAATTGCCTTTTGTTGATTAAAAGACAAGAATACCCTTAAATGTTTTATACAATTAGAAAAATATGAGTTTGTTTAGAAAGACAATAATACCCTTTAAGTTGCAAAGTAAAAAACCAAACATCTCACTTAAAATTTCAAAACCAAGTCACTCTTTTTATCTATTTACTCCGACTTTAAGATCTTATAAACTTATCAAACGCTCAACAAAAATATTTCGTTTGTATCCAACACTTTGAAATGGTAAGTATATTTACGTACATTTAATTCCATTTTCGTTAAATTAATATATTTCATTTTCGAAACAGTAAGTATATTTTTTAAATCGTTAAATTTATTTCGACAAATGTCGTAGCATACATAGATAAATTTATAAAAAATGGGAAAAATAATAATGGGGCCAAACGGCAATGCCAGACGGCTAGACCGATTTTGTTTTGTTTTTTTCTACCTTTATTTACTAATTTTTTTTTTATGTATAATCTAATATTTTGATTTATATGCAGATATGATATCACTATGTGTCCCGATTTGTTATTTTAGTGAATTTCAAATGAATGAAAATGGATGATGGGAATGAAAATGGACAAGTGAAGAAGATGGGGTTAATGCAATTTTGATAACACCGAGTGCATCGTTTATAGAAATGTATCATGATATACAAAACATGCTTAACGTCGATTCCTCTCAATACGATATGAAATTGAGATTTTTATTTCACAAGCATTCAACCATTTCGATTTTACATGTAAAAGTTACTTCTGAAATGCAAATGAAGTTTGTAATTAAATTGAACAAATGCCGCAAGTTGACTCCTATTTACATAACTTTATTGAGGAAGAATGTCCTTGAGGGTGAAAATGAAGACTTCGATGGAAGAGATCAAAATGTAAATGATTTTTGGGATATAATGGATATATTTCGTGAGGATGATGTGGATATTCCCGAGTTGCTACTCACCATGGTCTCACTGTTATGCTCAGAATTCACGAGGAAGTTCTAGATAACGAGTATGAAAAACGATTTATAAATTAGGATTTGATTGCTTTATCAAGTCAGAGACATGAGTGTGGTGAGAGTTCACAGGCTGGGGATGATGAATATTTACATGTCAATGAACTGTTGACACAAAGAGAAATTTGTAGGAAGTTGAGCACCGAATTGCAATGAATCATAACTTTGAATTTAAAGTAAAGAAATAAAACGAGTCTATATACACAATTATTTGTGTGAACAACAATTAGAGTTGCGTATGTGAGCGACAAAGATGGACACGGATGGGTTCTTTGTAGTTCGTAAGTATGTACGGAAACATACCTGTGAAGTGGATATTCGTCAAAATAATCACGGGCAAGCTCGATCGTGGTTTATTGGTCAACAGATAATATACAAGTTCCAGGATCCATGAATAATTTATAGACATGCAGATATCATCAACTACATTTGTCGGGAGTATGGAGTGGTTATACCCTACCAAAAGGTCTGGAAGGCTAAAGAATGTGTATTGGAGGATTTAATGGGTCCGATGAGAGTTATGCTAAATTGATTGTTATTGCCATAACATGGGAGAATAAATCCTGACTCGACATTTTTTATTGAGACCGATAACAAGATCGCTTCAAGTATTTCTTTATGGCTCTTGGACACTGCATTTGAGGATTCGAAATGCGATGCGACCCCTAATTCTAGTCGATGGTACAACTCTGGAAGCTAGATACGAAGAGAAGTTGATAATTGCTAACTGAAGACTAAGTATCGGGACAGTGACATTGTTGCATTGTTTAGGAGAGTTGCACAAGTTTACAATTTCGAAGAGTTTGATAAGTTCATGGTCGTAATAGAAAATAAATCACGCAATGCATGAGATTATCTACCAAAGATGGGGGTCGAACATTGGGCATGGTAACATTTCCGAGGACATCGATACTACATGATGATGTCGAATACTGCGGAGTCGCTCAATCCATTATTCAGGAAGGATTGAGAGTTACCAACTCTCATGGTGATTGAGCACATTCGCAACAAACTGCAGTAGTGGTTTTATGACTGACGTGAGGAATCATAAAATTACATAAGTGTGCTAACCCCAGCTCAAGAAAATAAACTCTTCAAAACTCTGGAGGTGGCGAGAAAGCTATGTGTGGAACCATTGGATCAATTTCATTTCTATGTGAAATGCAGAAGTAATATCGGATATATCGTGTACTTGAATGATAATACTTGCACGTGTAGACAATTTCAGTTGGAGAGTTTTCCATGTGCGCATGTAGTCGCAGTGACTATGTACAAAGGATTCCCACCACACGACTAATACATTCATTTTTACATTGCTAGTTAATGGAGAGTAGCGTATGAAGAAACTATATTTTCTTTACCAAATGAAGTCGGGTGGGAAGTTGCCAACCACATTCTCACACTTAATAATTTTTTGCCACCCGAAATTCGACTGTGTACGTACATCTAGAATATCATCTACTGAAAAGTTTCTCCGACTGGGTAGGTGCAGCACAACAGGAAACACCAGCCATTTTGTACAAGTCAGATCCTACTACGTAATAATCTGACGGATGTGTAATATCTATTTAAATCATAATAATCTCTAGCCATCACGGGAACGATGATTGCCATCGGGAGTATATGCTTGATCGGCCCTGTGTAGTACAACTATGATCAGAGTCGTACATTACATCATTGACTTAGCGGATACAATCTCAACTTAGCGTGGACTTCAATTTGACATGTCGACATTTCAACATGTTAACGGTCATGTATCGAGCCGAGTAAATATACGTACAATATAAATTGAAAATATATAATACTCACTTGAGGATCATCGAGGATAGATGTCACATCTCAAGGATAGATGTGCTCGCCAGTGAAGCATTCGCGAACAGCTAGTCTCCTTTCTAATCGCCCACTTGCTACCTAAAGCGGGATAGCCTTATACGTCAATACCTGCAACAATTACAATTATTATGCTTCTACTTTTAATAAAAGACTTAACATTCATTAGATTAAACATTTACCTGCAAAGCCAACGAAAATGCATATGGATCATACTTGCGCTCGGTCATCTTCAACTTGGGCGTCGAATACACCCTCCTAAAGACATGTAGCGTATAAGTATAACATCGTCGACCCCATGGAAAACTGTCGAAGACATCAATATTATCAACAAACATCCAATGAAAAAGGTAGATCGATGTCTTATGTTGTCGACACCTCAGCACACTCTTCAGTATGAACACCAATCCTAACTTCAACTTGTCCAACATGTGATCACATTTCCTGAATGCGTCCTCTGACTGTGGGAGTGTGACAAGCCCTTTACATCCAAAATATAATTCTAACAACCTTTTATTTGTCGTAATACGAGCCATCGCTATTTCTTCAGCATTATACTTCAAGCCTGTAATGAGGGCGAATTCAAGGATTGAGAATCTCAATACCTTCCCATCCCCTATGGCAAAATGCAGCTCATCGCCGTCTACTAATTTAAGCAGCTAAAGTAATAATGAATCAATGACCTGACCTAAAAATTGCATGTCCTTCAATGAATAGAAGGACCATAGGAATGATTAGTGGAGTATGGCTACATGTTCCTCATCAAGCCCCTCCAATATTGTAGCATAGTTGGAAAAGTTACAATACAACGTAACTTTTTCCCAAACGAGCTTTCATACGGTTGTCCAAATGGTATTCCATCCTACAAAGATAATAAACATTAAAACAATATACAAGAGATTATGAATAAAATATAATATCTTAAAATTTAACCAACACCAACCAGATTATATGATATTGTACGCAAGAAATAAATTCATCTTATAACACATTAAAAAGAAAAAAATGAAATTTTGTATAAATTAAATTGAAATAGAAAATAATAATTTCAAGTCAAGTAAAAGCAAAAAGATAAATGAAAATGAAACCTGTTTGGCCCTCTAATAAATTTATAATATATTTTCTCTCTTCTTTTTAACTACATTTTTCAATAAAATAATATTATACAAATTGAATTAAATAAATGGAAATGAAATCAAATTAAGGAAAAAAAACAACAAATTTAAAAAATTATAACATTGAAATAAGAAAATACACATACAAAAACGAAAAAAAAAAAATTAGAAGAAGCAAAAAACGAAAATGAAAAATAATTGATGGAAAATAAATTAAATTAAGAAAGAAAAATTGAAAAACATTATAAGATTCAAACTTTTTTTAAAAAAAATGGAAATAAAAAAAAAACATACATACAAAAAGGAAAAAAATGAAAATGAAAAAATAATTGATGAAAAATGACGAGCTCGTCGGAAAACTCCATTTTTGACGAGTTCCGTCCCAAATTTACCTTTTCTAACCTATTTTAATCTCAAATTTGACTTTTCTTCCATTGTAACCATAAATAAACCTCAATATTTGTATTAAACTCATAAATTAACATATTCATTAAAAAATCACATCTCTACATTCACCACCGTGAAATACTAAAGATTTCAATCAAATACTAACATTGTCAAGTTTAGAAGATGAAGGGTGTAGTGTTTCGTTTGTAGTCTTAGAGTCCGGATCTACTACATTTACCTCTGGCTTGAAGCCATAAGAGAATGAAACATTTAAAATTAATGTACAAGTGTATGATTGGATATAGGATTAACACCGACCAAATGAATACCTGGAATTAATGCAAACTTCTAAGGGCCTGTTTGATAGACCAAGTTTTCTAGGGAAGATGGAAATTTCCATACTGTTTTTCACATTTTGATCTGTTTGATAGACAAAATTTTCTAGGGAATTACTTTTATTATTTTGGCTCACGTGACCCCTTATTCCACGAAATTGTGGAATTGAAATTCCCTTGGCTGTGGTGGGTTTTCATTTTTTTTGACAATTGAAACAAACTCATCGATTTCCCTTTTCCCATTTCTAAAATACCCTCAAAATCAATTAAAAAAATCACCACAAAATCCTATCATTGAAGGGGATGGGTGCATAGATTTCACCCAGGAAAACACAGAAGCTATCGGAACTCGAAGACCCTCAAGAATCCCCAATTTCAGACCATCGGGTTGCCGATTAGGTTTGCTCTAATGCACCTTCATCTCTGCTTGTGACCCAAAACAAAAAAAAATTACCTTTGTAAGAAGGAACATCCCTTCAATTCCCATCTCTCACTCTGTGCAAAATAGTGGGAGTGTACTTGAAGGAAGAGCCTTGGATGAACCTCATGTGCAACAAATTCAAGTATTGCTTTTCACCAAGTAACAATTATCTGTTTTTCCCTTTATAGTCGTATCATCTAACGGTCTTTAAATAGCTATGACAATTTGCCTAGCACCTATTTTAAGCCGAATGGCTTTGAAATCGAGACCTTTGCAAGTGGGTTTAATTAAGACATCTCACTTGAGTATACGTTGATACATTAGTCCATTACAATACAAATTTCCAAGGTTTAATATACAGATGAATGATATTGGAAAAGCTAGCTATAAATTTCTAATCCTGACCGAAATCCATAGACAGGGAAAAGTAAAACAAAATGAGTATGTTATGAACATGTGGCTAAGTTTAAAAAATGTAAATGTTTGCATCTCAAACATGTTTAGATGTTACTTTCTTTTTATTATAAGTAAAAAAATTACTTTTTTGAAGTACTTATTACAGTTTTGTCAGGATTAGCAACTTTTTCCAACTTTGATAAATAAAAAGAATAATTTATATGAAAACTTACTTATTTACTTATAAGTAAACTTTTTATGCTTAGCCTGGTCTCTAAATCAGGCATGTTATTCTCACGAGAACTTTTATTGAAGTAACACATGTAATGCAGTGACAAATATATGTCTAGAATAAGATAGTAAAACTCCTTTGACATGACCACAACAAATGCAGGAGTTTTCACTTAATATATATTTAAATGTTCCCTTGTGAAGATAACAAGAGTGAAACTGAAGTGAGTTCATAGCAAGTAGCTCAAGGTTTAGTATTTAAACTCCATTATTTGAAAATGGAAAAGGGAATGAACCTGAAGTTGCAAGGTAGATTATGAAGTGCAAAAATATTTTCTTTTTCTGTTGTTTGGTTTAAGTTAGAACACAATGATACGAGTGTATGACTTATTGAAGAGAAGGAAGATTGGTTATGATTTCAATATGCGTAGGGTTTTTAGATGTATGTTGCCCAAAAACGGTGATGAGTGGCAATTTTCCAAAAGAAAAGTAACCGGGGGCAATCTTAGTTGGCTACTAAGAAAATTAGAGCTGATACAATTTTGTTGATTATCCTGTTGGCTGGAAGTTTGCTATGTGCTAATAGCTTGATATGAAGAAATGTCTCATAAGTAGGTGTACAAGTTATTTCCCTTTCTAAATGTTGTTCCCTGGTCTCTTTGCATGTTATTGAGTGCTGGGGATGTGACTCGTGCTTCTATAGGTCAAACAAATGACTTGTTTTCCTATGCCTGAATTATAGTGGGTTTAATAACAAGCAAGAGTTTTTGTGTTCTCAAGAAAAAGGATGGTCTGGCTTGTCTTTCCTTATTCATCCACAATAAAAGAGAAGCCATTAGTTGATGTACGAGATTGCTTATAACTGTAACATTTTAGACCTCATGATTCTGTGGAGTTCACCCCTTTCTTGTCTAGGGACATTTTAGATATTCCAAATTTGTTGCTCTCAATGTTAAGTAGTGGTAGAGTCTTCTCTTGCTTGTTAATATTCTTACTGATCTCCATTTTTCTAAATACCACATTCTTCTATAAGAAATCACTTTTCCCCTCTTCATTTATGTTTCCCTTCACCTAATTGATTGCATGCATTTAAGTTGAGCACTTGCAAATGTTTAGTAAAAACATCTCACTTGAGTATATGTTGCATAGAAATAAAGAAACTCAGGTTCACAATTAATTTATCATCTTAAAACATGAACATATCTCTCATTTTCTCTTGCTTGAAACTTTTTAGACGTTGTTCTAAATACCATGGCTACCACAAAGAACCAATGTCATCGCCAACGACAACAATTGGGTCTATTTTGGACGATGGTCATACAAACAATTGTAATATATAATACCATCAGGCGTTGTAATCAACAACTCCCTAGAGCCCCACATATAAAGTAGGATTCTGAAAGAGAAATAACAATTAAATGGATGTTTGGTACGAGTGATAGAATTTGTCATGATCTACTGATGATGAAGATAGCTCTATTTCAAAGTGCTCGTTTACGAACATATGATTTGGTTGACAATAGATCTGTAAAAGTAGAGGAACAAATGGCTATATTTCTCAACACCGTTGGACATGACCATCGTAATCGAACTGAAAGTTTTACGTTCTTTAGATCTGGTCAAACAGTGAGTTATTACTTCCATAGAGTTTTACATGTTTGCCTTTAATTGTACATAGATGTTGTGAACAATGCTACTATTCATAACTCACCATACGAGAAGGATAAGGAGAAGTCATGGTTCCAATATTTTTAGGTTAGGCGGTAATATTTAACTTCGTTTAATTTTCCTTCACGATCACTATTCCTTCTATAACCAAACTTTTTAGTTTTCGTATTAGGACTCGTGGGGGCAATCGATGGTATTCACATTCCTGCAATTGTTCCCGTAGAGGAACAAATGAGGTATCGCAATAGGAAGAAAATGATAACTCAGAATGTTTTGGTCGTTTGCACATTTGATATGAAGTTTACATAGTGCTTGCCGGTTGGGAGGGATCCGCTCACGACAGTCAGTTGTTAAGGAGTGCAACTTTACGACAAGGTCATAGGCTAACAATTCCTGTTGGTAAGATCTACTATTTCGTTTGATAATTTGACTTTCACATCAATAAAGAACGACAAGTTAACAACCATGTGTAATATAGGTAAATATTATCTTGCCGATGTCGAATCCCATTGGTTCACGGATTTCTAGCACCCTATCGCCGAACTCGGTACCATCGTAGAAACATTGAGGGACATCGGCCTGAAAATAAGAAAGAGTTGTTTAATTTTTGACATTCATGTCTACGAAATGTTGTGGAGAGGATTATTGGTCTGCTTAAAAAAGATTTGCATATCTGAAGCATCAACCATACCATGACATTGAGACACAAGCAAGAATTGTGTTTGCTTGTAGTGTCATTCACAACTTCTTAAGGATTTATGATGCAGAGGATCTTTTCGACGATGACTATTATAGTAGAGATGATGAGGTATACCCTGGACATGATGCACCCGAAGATTACACACCAAATGCTCAATAGAAGCTGCATGGTCTAATAACAGGGATACAATGACTAATAACTTGTGGACCGCTTACCATCTAAGTCATGATGCGAGAATTGATTTTGATTGAATCTACTATGTTATATATTTCATTACTTGTGTTTCCCTATAATGTTTGGAGTTAAACTTGCTAGTGCTTTTGTCTCGTACTATGGTTGCTTCAATACTTGTTTTGTTGTAACATTGACTTCGATACTTGTTCTGCCGTATTATTTTCTTATTTTCAAAGCTATCTACATTTGCATATTTGATTAGGGATGGACACGGGTCGGTTCGGCCGTCGAGTCCAAATATAATTATGGAACCGTTCGAGTTCGATTCGGTTTAGTTCCATACCATAATTGATTTTTTAACATTTGCAGCAACATTACATAAATATAACTAATGACATGTTCATTCGTAACTTTTACAAATTAACGCAACCTAATTTAAAAACATATAAATAACAAGTTGTCCAATAGGATTAATTTAATGTATAGAAATACCAAAAAGTAGATGCTAATATTATAACATCAGACTGCCTGGTTTGTATAATTAATTTGCTAATTTGTTTAGAAAAATTAAAATAATTTAATTATCAATATAAAAAATTTAAAAATTTATTTAGATTCGATTCTTAGGCCAGAACCGAAAACCGACCCAAACCCATCGATTTTCGACTCGGGTACCCGTTCGAGTATTTAAGTTATGAAGAACCGCTCGGTTTGGGTTCGGTTCGAGAGTTTTGTCCTACCCTATCTTTGATATAGTTTCGAATCTCTTTGCCTGGTTTATACCGTTGTTAGATTGTTTTCAAGCAATACTGTTGTTCATTCTAGTTATGCTAATATTGACATTTTTCTATTTTCAAGTGACAGCGTTGATGGCACAGAATCGAGGAAAGTCTCGGGCCCTTTCATGTTCCCAGAACGACCATCCCTCGGACGGGAATTACATTGATTTTGGTATATCGCAATTGAAGCCTAATGCTAGGACTCGTCACGTACGTTGGAGTGATTATATGGATGGTTTTATGATCACTTCACTTGTTGAACAATTGTTGGATGGGCACAAATGAAGTGACAATGACTTTACCACATTTCAAGTATCTATGGCAATTGACAGAGTTCTCAACGGATGCAGGGTCATGGTCTCAGATAAGAATGTAAGGGGAATGTTAAAGACTCTTAAAAAAGAGCATGCTAAAGTCCACCAGTTGCTAAATATGAGCAGACGAATGGGTTGGATCCTGAAACTAGATACATTGTAGCTGATGTCGTTGCTTGAGACGATTTTATTAAGGTACGAATTAGGACGCATTTTGGACATTGCTACTAATAGCTACTGGGAAAATAGATGTTTTGGGACTATTACAATACACTTGCAAGGTTATTTTGCAGGAAAAGCCAGAATCTGGGAAGTGGAGGACCAAACTTTGTCCAAGATATGATGAGATGGAGACTATCTTTGGCAATAATGTTGCCACCGGAGATCGAACAGTATCTAGCTTTGACCATTTCTCCTCATTGAATGGTATGCAATATATTTTACTGTACAATACTTTGATTGTATTCATTTATAAACTTCTAATAAGTTATCATCTCTTTAATGTAGTAACAGATGAAAGTGTGAATAAGGTAGATATGGAAAATGTGGAGATGGATCCTAACTCAGTTCAAGGTCGTAAGCGTACCATCGAAGAAAGGACCAACAAAGTCAAGCGTCGTCATGCACAACAGGTGGATGAGAGTACTATCGCCCCATCGAGGATTGTCGATTCATCTACAAAAATTGTTCAAGCTATGAAAATGCAAACTATGCTAGATACATTGAATCATGTTAATTGACGGTTGATTATAGAGAAGCTAGAAGCAATGAACCTAGACATGGACGACATCATGCAAGTCATGAAAGCCTTTCAATCCGATGATGGTTTGGCTAACGTATTCATGAACTTGACGAGTACAAAATACATGCGTGCTTTGGTGTTTGACAAGCTTGGTCTTGACCCGCCTTTACTATCATAGATTGCACAGAACTTATGGCGTTAGTATGTATTAACTTGTAATCCATTTGGAAAACTTAATCCACATAAGTAGTACTTTGAATGTTTTTTTGTCACACACACACACACGTAACAATTAGTGTTCAGTGTTTTGTAACACAAGGCGTTGATATCCTTTTTCAATTATGTATGTGGAGAACAACACTCCACCTACTAGTGAAAGATATGTAGCTGTCAAGGGAGAAAAATATTTTCTTCGCATTTTCTATTCCCAAAATAGTTCTTATCGCACAATACATTATTTTTCTTTACACTATTCAATTTGCACTGGTTCTTTCGTTTTCTTTGCATTGGTTGCCGTTACTTCAAGTTTAGGAAAATTCTTATAAATAACTATCAAACACCAATAGTTGGAAAAAAAATAAGTTTCATGAAAAACAAAGCCAATCAAATACCAAAAGTTGGAAAATTTCAATATTTTTCAAGTGAAAAATTATACCAATCAAACATAATTAATTGACAATTCTCAATAAAATAAGTTTTAGACAATTTAGCTCATGTTTGAGCTACATTAAATTTCTCATTCTCATTCTTCTACTCATTTTCAACCACACATTTTTCAATAAAATAATATTTTCCATCACATCAATAATTTTTCCTTCTTTTTCAACTACACATCTCTATCAATCTACTATTCCAAAATACATTCTTCCAAAATAATATCCATCAAACACACCCTTAATTTCCTGAGATTCGTTCCATCCAAATTCCATTCTTGCAATCAAATAGACCGTTATGTAAAAGTATCTTTGGAAGCTGGAAAAGAGATTAGGTTGACACAACTTTTCTTATTTATTTTTGGAATAATGCAAAAGCTAGAAATATTGGTAGAGGAAGAGGACGAGGAAGGGGGGAGAAAGTGATTTTTTTATTTTTATCTTTTAATGATTTATTTGAAATTCGTTTGTACTTTTTCAAAAAAACTTAGGAGTATGGTGCAACTTGTTTTGTTTTATTTAAATATAGGGGCATATTCGTCATGATGATTTCGGTGATGAAATGTGTAAATATGAGTGAAAATGCAACAAAAAAAAAGAGTTGTAGGGATGTTTTGTGATAATTCCTAAGTCGCTATTTATGTTAGGTCAATATTTATTAAAAATACAAATAACTATATTTATATAATAATATTTAATTACGATACCTTAGCCGTTGAGTGGACACATTCTTCTAGAGATTCCCAATTTTGACCAAGTAAGATATTGTGGGCTTATTTGAGAAGTTGTCCATTAACGAAAACCATATACATTGACTTTATAGTCCAAAAGGAACAGCTCTAAATTATCTAGGAAGCTTCCTTTGTGGAATTTCAACAATTTTTTGAAGAAAAAAACTTAAAATCCCATTGGAACAAAGGTTTTGGCACAATCATACAATCAAATAATTAATGGATTGTATGAACAAAGACAAAACATTAACATATATGCGTAGACCATTCTCCAAAAAAATTTAAAAAATAAATAAAAATATGTACATTCTTTTTAGAAATGAAGCTTTCATTAGAAGAAACCATTATCTTTTTTAAGTCGAATATGCAAAATNTATGTACATTCTTTTTAGAAATGAAGCTTTCATTAGAAGAAACCATTATCTTTTTTAAGTCGAATATGCAAAATTTTAAATGCTCATTTGGTTTATGTTTCAACTTTCAGTTCATTTTCTGTTTTCTGTTTTGAAGATATTTTTAAAATTGCTAAAAATGTGTTCGATTTACCATTCTAAAAAAATTATTTCTTAAAACAAAAAATTGATATATTATTAAGTAGGATATGTATTTTTTGAAGTTGTGGATCTTACAATGTTTTTTTTTTTATACAAAAGGAAATATAAACAAGTAACGAGGATTGAGAAATTTTCATTTAAAGATTTTATTTTTTTAATTTTAAAATTAAATTTTATAAAATTTTAAATTTTATGTTTTAAGAATTTTTATTTTCATTTAAAGAAAGTTTTATTAAAGCAACTATTTCTTTTATTTCGAACATTATCACTTAAAATACTAAAAAGTTCAAAAGATGTTTTGAATTTTAAGTTATAAGTTTAACTTTATTTTCGAAAATGTATTTTTAAAAATA